>CAXHJY010001225.1:85000-90000 GCA_964016885.1 Eledone cirrhosa
TATTATTATTGTTATCTTTTTATTTTTTAGTTTTGTTTCTGATATATATTTTTATTAGTATAGTGAAATCTGCTCTCTATTTCTGCTTGATAGATAATCTTGTAGAGTAAAGACAGGAATAATAATACACATATATGTATACTCAAATTTTTATACCACATTGAGAATGTTTTCCGTGAACTTAGAGTTTGCAGAGTGAATCATGTGGATTCACATTGATGTTTGTAGCTATCACATAAACATATGAATTTTTTAAAAAACTAAACATAAGATAATTAATTTTCACACACTATGGATACTTGTCTCATTCAGGAATACTGATATTTACAATATAGTGTAAGTTTTATAAATACTAATACATTAAGACATAGGGTTTTTACGCCTCGAATATATCTGGCTATTTTTAAATTTTTTCTCTCGCTATTTTTTCTCTCTATATATATTTTTTCTCTCTATATATATCTCCCTTACATTAATACTTGAGCTAAATAAATAAATAAATAAATAAATGTATCATTGATACATTTACTCAAAATGACCTCCCACTACCTAATTTTCTATATATATATGTATCTATCTCTATTTCCTCTCTCTCTATATATATCTCTTTCTGTTTCTTTACATGAAGTTCTTCGCTTTATCTATCTTTCCATCTCTCTATTTTGTTCCCTGCATTTCTTCTTTTTCTTCTTTTTCTTCGTTTTCTGTCTTTCTTTCTTTTTTCTCTCTTTCTTTCTCTCTGTGTAAAATGTTTTCACTGCCAGTTTAAACCTCTTCAAATGGAAGTCGGTGTTATAGCGGTATGTCGAATCTATTTATCTGTAAAACTGTTTATATTGTATTTTGTCTGAGGAAGGCATAGCATATTGTTAATATGATATCCCCGAAATATATATAATGAAATAAATATGGTTTTATAAATATAGTTTCCATTTATTTAATATTGTAAATATACTCCAAATATTTGTCGAGTGCTTTTATATCAGTTATAAATATTTACTAGTTGTAACCCAACAATTTTAAATATAACTTTCCATGTATATACATATATATATATATACATATATATATATACATATATATATATATATACATATATATATATACATATATATATATATATACATATATATATATACATATATATATACATATATATATATATATATATACATATATATATATATATACATATATATATATATACATATACATATATATATATATACATATATATATATACATATATATATATACATATATATATATATATACATATATATATATATACATATATATATACATATATATATATATATATACATATATATATATACATATATATATACATATATATATATATATATACATATATATATACATATATATATATATATATACATATATGTATATATATATACATATATATATACATATATATATACATATATATATACATATATATATACATATATATATACATATATATATACATATATATATATATATATATATACATATATACATATATATATATACATATATATATATACATATATATATATACATATATATATATATATATATATATATATATATATACATATATACATATATACATATATATATATACATATATATATATATATGTAGATAAATCTACCAAGAGTTTACGGTAGTGTCCAATCCGTATGAAGAACTCAATGTAATCCGGATATCATGGAAAGAAGAGATGCAATGAAAAATCACTTTCGGTGAAAGATAAACGGAATACAGAGTCAAGATAAAATATTAAAAAAATAATGAATAAAACAATGAAACAGTTCCTTATATTAAACAAAAAAAGTTCATTATTTAACGATCGTTTCTAGGATATATATGTGTTAGAATTGGCATGCATATTCAACAGATCTATGTACAAAATTATACAAAATTATACAAACTATCAAAATTAAATATACATACCAAACACATATATATGCCGTCTTCAGAAATAAATCAGGTGAGAAGTGTATAGGAAAAGAATTCAAAGGGTGTGTAGGGGAGTGGTGGAGAGACATATAGCGAAAGGAAACGGTGCGAATGAAGAAAATGAAAATAAAAATAAAAATATAGCATGATCAAAATACAAGGAATTAAATAAATTTAAATATAAAAGCATGATCAATTAAACTGAAATTAAAAGGGGCGTAAAACAGGTGGTGGAAGGGTGTGGGGTGTGTAGGGTGGTGGCGAGTGGAGTGGGGAGAGGGAGACGGGGTGTCCGAGCGGGGAGGGCTGAAGGTGGTGTGTGTGTGTGTAGGTGTACGTGTGTGCGTGTGTGTGTGTGTATGTGAAAGTAAGAGTTGGGGGAAGAACGGGGTTGCATGTTCAGGAAGAGGTGTGTGTGTGTGGGGGGGCGGGGTCAGAGTGTCTGTGCGTGTGTGGATAGAGGGGGGGAATCAGGATGCTGAGGGTGTTAATATGTGGTGGAACGCACGTGTGTGTGGGGTTTAAGCGTGATGTGGGTGTAGGTGGCGTGTGGAGAAAAAAATGTGTTTGGGGTGTGTGTATGGGTGAGTTATATAGGTGATTACGTAAGAGGATGGTTGAAAAGTTCGTAAAATCCAAAGGTGTTTAGTGGATTCTGTGGTGGTCAATTTCTGCGTGCGAGTATTCCATGAAGCGATGGTCGGAAGAGGAGAGATGTGGGGTGCGCGCGCAACAGGAAGTGGTCAAGCAGTGGGAGTGCTGAGTGTCTGTTTGTGCTGGGAGGTGGTCAGAGGGCATAGCAGCAGTCGGTGGAATGGTAAAGGGGCGAGGATGGGTAGGTGTGAAAGTTGGAGTGAGGAGGGTGTGTGCGTGTGTGTTAGTAGAGGTGTTAGTGGGATGAGTGAGTGTGGAGCGAGGGTGTGGGTGGAGCGGGGAGAGAAGGGTGTGTGTGGTTCTATGGAGGGAGTGTGGTGTACTGGTGTGTGTGTAGTTTGATGAAGGGGTGTTAGTGGGTGTTAGTATACGGAAGGTGGGGAGGGGTTGAATGCAGGTGTGAGTGGGGGTTAGTGGTGGTAGGGTGTGTAGAGTTGGTGGTGTACGAGGGTGTGTGGGTACGTGTGCGTGGTGTTGGGGGCTGTTAGTGATGTTAGTTGCGTGTGGGGTGGGTGGTGTAAGTGGGTGCGTGTGTTCGTGTGCTTGGGGTTAGGGGGTGTTAGTGAGGTTAGTTGCGGGGTGGTGGGATGGAGGTGCAGGGTGAGAGGTGTGGGTGTGGGTGTGGGGTGAGGGTTAGTGGTGGTAGTAGGGTGTGTGTTTAGTGTGAGCGCGTGTATATATGTGCCGGTGGGTGTGTGCGTGTGATAAGGAGGGGGAGGAGGAAAAGAAGGGAGGGATGTTAGTATGTTAGTTGGGGAAGGGTGGTCAGATGAGGGGTGGAGTGGAGGTGTTAGTATTGTTAGTTGTGGGGTGGGCGGTGAAAAGGAGGGGTGTGTTAGTGGTGTTAGTGGGGGATAAGTGTGGGGGGAGTGGGGCGGTCGAAGGCTAAAGGAATAAGGGTGGGGAGTTCAGGCCGGGGGAAGTGTGGGTCTGTAAGATGAAGATAGTTCGTTGTTCGACCCTAAGGCGATTGGCGGGTGTTCCGTGGCACTGGAGTAGGCCACAGACTGTGAGATGGCGTGCAGAATGTCCAGGGCCACCAAAGTGGCGGGCGATGGGGGAACTACCCCCGAGACGAATATCCCGGAGGTGCTCAGTGAATCGGTCCGCCAGGCGACGTCCCGTCTGTCCGACATAAGTCGCCTTTTTGTTCAACACTGACACAGGAACGATGTACTAGTTTCAAGCTTCTAGGTTGGAGGAGGTGCAGCGTAAGGCATGCCGGACAGAGGGAGAGTGGCCGTTGGGACCCTGGAAGGTGGTGGTGTTGGTGATGTGGGGACAGGTGTTGCAGGGGGGCATAGAACAGGGAAAGGAACCGGGGGGGGGAACAGAGCGTGGGTTGGGGGGTAGGGAGCTGTGGACGAGAAGGGTGCGGAGATTGCGTGCGCGTTTGAAGGAGGGGAGTGGTGGGGTTGGGAAGATGTGAGAGGTGGAGGGGTCGGACTGGAGGCGTCAGAAGAGGCGGCGGATGGTGCGGTGGAGGGGTAAGGTGGAGGAGTGGTAGGTGATGGGGAAGGGGAGACGGTGGGTGGGTGTGCGGTGGCGTGGGGTGAGGGTGGTGGAGCGGGGGACAGCACGGGTGCGGGTGAGAGCGGTGTGGACGAGAGAGGGGGGTAACCTCTGCGGATGAAATGGCTGACTAGGGAAAGGGCCTGGGACTCAAAGTCAGCATCTCGGCTACAGAGGCGGCGGATCCTGAGAAGTTGGGAGTAGGGAATGGAGTGTTTAGTGTGGGTGGGGTGGGAAAAGGTGAAGTCGAGGTAAGAGTGGGAATCGGTGGGTTTGAAGAAGGCGGAGGTGACGAGGGAGTGGTGGGAGGGGTCGAAGGCGACGGAGATGTCTAAGAAGTGGACGTGGGTGGTGGAGATAGAGGTGGTGAAGTGGAGGGAGGGGTGGAAGGAGCAGAAGAAGGAGAGAAAGGAGTCGAGCTGTTCTCGGGCGAGGGTCGTGGCTCCGATATATATATATATATATATATATATATATATATATATATATATGAAAATATGGGTGAGAAGAATACTGGTGGTTGCACATGGATAAAATGTTATAAAATGAGTCCCTCATCAGTGATTTACCAAACGATCATGGGTATTCATCGCATTAAAAATCATATACCTCACGTTGGGCGATAATAACTAAAATAAGTTATTAGGACAATAGAAACGCGTAAAGCGAGTGAGATAAGTAAACAACACAGGGGGAAGCTAACCGAAGATGGAAATAAACACAAGCAACATAGTTATTCTTTCAGCATAAGCTGTGTGAATATATGAGCGAGTCAGAAAACAGACCTTTCGCTAGTGAATCCGGTGTTAGAAAGAATGAAAACCGTTTTCCCAGCGAACGGGAGGAAGAAAGAAGGGGAGAAA
>CAXHJY010001226.1:12500-22500 GCA_964016885.1 Eledone cirrhosa
GCGCTAACGAGGTTGTAGAAATGCTTGAACGTAAGGAGGTCGATGTTTGTTGTATTCAAGAGACTAGGTGGAGGGGTGGGTCTGCTAGATTCATTGAGGGTAAAAAACGATGTTATAAGCTTTTCTGGGTGGGAAACGACGATGGGCTGGGTGGAGTAGGAATCATGGTAGCAGAAAAGTGGGCAGATAAGATAATAGACGTAAATAGAGTGAACGACAGAATAATTAAAATACCACTTGTCCTCAATAGAACTACGGTGACAGTAATATCTGCGTACGCACCCCAATCCGGACTGCCCGGCACTATAAAAGACAGATTCTATGAGACACTGATGCTAACTACCTCCCAAATATCCGACAGTGACTATATAATTATTGCAGGCGACCTAAATGGTCACGTTGGACAACATTGTGACGGCTACGACGAAATCCATGGAGGCTATGGGTTTGGTACTAGAAATGAAGAAGGCTCCAGAATCCTGGAATTCTGTGATGCAAATAACCTAACTATCTGTAACACTAACTTCAAAAAACGTGACAATCACCTGATCACCTATAGATCGGGGGAACACACAAGCCAGGTAGATTATATCCTTACCAGAAGACGTGACAGAGTGTCTGTTGTAAACACTAAATCCCTCCCCCATGAAGAATGCACCTCCCAACATAGACTGATAATTAGCGACCTCATAGTCAGGACGAGACGTACTCGACAGCAGAAGAGGACTATCCTCAGGAGAAAAATATGGAAGCTAAAGGACCCCACAGCCAGGAATAAATTTCAAAGCATATTACTTGATGCTTTCGACAGTAAGGAAGAACATTTAGAGTCGGACAATATAGAGGGAGAGTGGGAATTTCTGAAAGCAAACCTGCTGTTGGCGACAGACAAAGTCTGTGGCTGGAGCAGGCCTGTAGGCAGGAGGAGAGTAACATGGTGGTGGATCAGTAAGGTGGAGGGGTCAATTAAGGCCAAAAAGCAGGCTTGGAAAGAATGGCGGGATGGGGGAAGTAGAGAAGACTATCAAGTGGCCAGGAGGGAAGCTAGGAGACAAGTGTACTTAGCAAGAAGGGAAGCTGAGGAAAGAAAGTTCAAGCATGTTCTACAACGCGATGACCAAAAACGTGAGGTGTTCAGGATTGCTAGGCAATGCGTCAAGGAAAACCGTGATATTGTCGGGGAGAAGTGTGTACTAAACGACGATGGCACACTTGCCATCACCGACGCTGATAAGAAGGTAGCTTGGAAGTGTCACTATGAAAGGCTACTAAACGAGGAGAATAAATGGGAGAAAGACAGTCTCCCCCATATCGACCCAATAGAGGGACCAGCAGTGTTAGTCGAGGGGAGTATAATAAGTAAGGCAATCAAGGATATGAAGACGGGTAAGGCGGCTGGGCCTTCGGAAATAGTTGCTGAGATGCTGAAGGCATCTGGCACGGTGGGACACACCATGGTCACCCGCATAGTTAACCAAGTCGTACAGAATGGGGTTGTTCCGAAGGACTGGCATAGCAGCATCATCGTTAACTGTTATAAGGGTAAAGGAGACGCCCTAGATAGGAGTAACTATAGAGGCATTAAATTAATCGACCAGGTCATGAAGGTCACGGAAAAAGTAATAGCGCAACTAATCAGAGAGAGAATTGACCTAGATGAAATGCAGTTCGGGTTTGTGTCAGGCAAAAGTACCACAGACGCTCTTTTCATAGTACGACAACTACAGGAGAAGTACCTAGCTAAAGGTAAACCCCTCTACTTAGCTTTTGTCGACTTGGAGAAAGCCTTCGACAGAGTCCCCCGCTCCATTATCTGGTGGGCTCTTAGAAAACTAGGCGTTGACGAATGGCTTGTGAGGGCTATACAAGCCATGTATAAAGAAACAGTCAGCAAGGTTAGAATTAACAACGAATATAGTGAAGAGTTTAGCGTAAAAGTTGGCGTCCATCAGGGCTCTGTTCTCAGCCCCCTACTATTTATTATTGCCCTTCAGGCTATAACAGAGGAGTTCAAGACAGGCTGCCCATGGGAACTCCTATACGCAGACGACCTGACACTCATAGCGGAATCAATGGCCGAGCTAGAGAAGAAATTCCAAACATGGAAGCACGGCCTAGAGTCAAAAGGACTTAAAATTAACCTGGCTAAGACCAAAGTTCTAGTTTGTAGGAAAGAAAACAAGGCGGCGGTCCCTTCTGGGAAATGGTCGTGCTCGGTGTGTAGGAAAGGCGTAGGTAGAAACTCCATTTTATGTCCTAAATGCAAAGTATGGGTGCATAAAAGATGTAGTGGGATCACAGATAAGCTAACTAAGAACATAGATTTTACATGTGGCCGGTGTTCTGGTGCAATAAGTAGCAGCAAGTGCCCACAAATACTAGCTCTTTCAATTGCGCAGAGGGTTCTATAGAAATAGTGGACAGCTTCCGTTACCTGGGCGATAAAATCAGCAGTGGGAGGGGGGTGCTCTGAAAGTACTGTAGCTAGAGTCAGAACTGGTTGGAAAAAGTTCAGAGAGCTTATACCACTATTAGCTGCTAAAGGGTTCTCCCTAAAAATGAAAGGCAGGTTGTACGATGCCTGCATACGAACAGCAATGCTGCATGGCAGTGAGACCTGGGCATTGTGTGCAGAGGATATACGCAGACTAGAGAGGAACGAAGCTTACATGCTCCGCTGGATGTGTAACAGTAATATACGTGAACGGCAAAGCATAAACGAACTAAGGAAAAAATTAGAAATAAGAGGGATCAGATGTTTACTCGAGAGAAGGCTACGTTGGTATGGACACGTGATGCGCATGAAAGTCGATAGCTGTATAACAAAGTGCAGGGCAATAAAGATAAACGGTAGTCACGGAATAGGCAGACCTAGAAAAACCTGGGACGAGCTGATAAACTCCGACATCACACACTTACACCTCTCCAAGACAATGTCACTGTACCGAGACCTTTGGCGGTACTCAGTAACAGAGAAGACCCGCCTTACCTAAATATATAGTAAAACCTACTCCAGCCAGTAGGCATCTCTAACAAAATACACCCCGTCCCACCACCACCACCCCCACCCCATCCACACCACCCCGTTCTATGTAAAGTTATGTTGGTGCCGCGCCATCCAGGCCGAAACAAATGAGATCGTGTAGGTGTCACGACAAAAAAAACACACAGTCCACGCTGTAATGTGGCCGTGTAGGCAACACGGTAAAAACCTCCCAGACCCACACTGTAAATGTGGTTGGTGTTAGGAAGGGCATCCAACTGTAGAAAACCTGCCAGACAGTCCTATGCGAGCAAGACAATCACTCTTGCCTCAAGTGGGACTACCCCCGTCCAAACCCATGCAACCGTGGAACACGGACGTTAAACGTTGATGATGATGATATATATACATACATATATATACATACATATATATATATACATATATATATATACATATATATATATATATACATACATATATATACATACATATATATACATACATATATATACATACATATATATACATACATATATATACATACATATATATATATACATATATATATATACATATATATATATACATACATATATATACATACATATATATACATATATATATACATACATATATATACATATACATATATATACATATACATATATATATATATATACATATATATACATACATATATATACATACATATATATACATACATATATATACATACATATATATATATACATATATACACATACATATATATATATACATATATACATACATATATATACATACATATATATACATATATATATACATACATATATATACATATACATATATATACATATACATATATATACATATACATATATATATATATGTAAGTATGCATGTATACGTACATACATATATGTATACAGACGTACAGTAGCATGCACATATATATATATATATACATATATACATACATATGCATACAGGTACACATACATATATGCACGTATCAGTTTAGCGGCGCTAACGTCGCTTTGTTCGTTTGTAAACAAACTGAACAGCCTGAATTTATGCCATACGGTGTTAAGGCAACCACGTCACCTTTTTGTTCAACACATATATATATATATATACATATATATATATATATACATATATATATATATATACATATATATATATATACATATATATATATATACATATATATATATATATATATACATATATATATATATACATATATATATATATATATATATACAATATATGTATATATATATATATATGTATATGTATATATATGTATATGTATATCACTTGATCACCTATAGGTCGGGGGAACACACAAGCCAGGTAGATTATATCCTTACCAGAAGACGTGACAGAGTGTCTGTTGTTAACACTAAATCCCACCCCCATGAAGAATTCACCTCCCAACATAGACTGATAATTAGCGACCTCATAGTCAGGACGAGACGTACTAGACAGCGAAAGAGGACTATCCTCAGGAGAAAAATATGGAAGCTAAAGGACCCCATAGCCAGAAATAAATTTCAAAGCAAATTACTTGACGCTTTCGACAGTAAGGAAGAGCAATTAGAGTCGTATAATATAGAGGAACAGTGGGAATTCCTGAGAGCAAACCTGCTGACGGCGGCAGACGAAGTCTGTGGCTGGAGCAGGCCTGTAGGTAGGAGGAGAGTAACATGGTGGTGGAACAGTAAGGTGGAGGAGTCAATTAAGGCCAAAAAGCAGGCTTGGAAAGTATGGCGGGATGGGGGAAGTAGAGAAGACTATCAAGTGGCCAGGAGGGAAGCTAGGAGACAAGTGTACTTCGCAAGAAGGGAAGCAGAGGAAAGAAAGTTCAAGCATGTTCTACAACGTGAGGACCAAAAACGTGAGGTGTTCAGGATTGCCAGGCAATGTGTCAAGGAAAACCGTGATATTGTCGGGGAGAAGTGTGTACTTAACGATGATGGCATACTTGCCATCACCGACGCTGATAAGAAGGTAGCTTGGAAGTGTCACTACGAAAGGCTTCTAAATGAGGAGAACAAATGGGAGAAAGATAGTCTCCCCCAGATCGATCCAATAGAGGGACCAGCAGTGTTAGTTGAAGGTAGTATAATAAGTAAGGCAATCAAAGATATGAAGACGGGTAAGGCGGCTGGGCCTTCGGAAATAGTTGCTGAGATGCTGAAGGCATCTGGTTCGGTGGGACACACCATGGTCACCCGGATAGTTAACCAAGTCGTACAGAATGGGGTTGTTCCGAAGGAATGGCGTAGCAGCATCATCGTTAACTGCTATAAGGGAAAAGGAGATGCCCTAGATAGGAGTAACTATAGAGGCATTAAATTAATCGACCAGGTCATGAAGGTCACGGAAAAAGTAATAGCGCAACTAATCAGAGAGAGAATTGATCTAGATGAAATGCAGTTCGGGTTTGTGTCAGGCAAAAGTACCACAGACGCTCTTTTCATTGTACGACAACTACAGGAGAAGTACCTAGCTAAAAGTAAACCCCTATACTTAGCTTTTGTCGACTTGGAGAAAGCCTTCGACAGAGTCCCCCGTTCCATTATCTGGTGGTCTCTTAGAAAACTAGGTGTTGACGAATGGCTTGTGAGAGCTATACAAGCCATGTATAAAGAAACAGTCAGTAAGGTTAGAATTAACAACGAATATAGTGAAGAGTTTAGCGTAAAAGTTGGTGTCCATCAGGGCTCTGTACTTAGCCCCCTACTATTTATTATTGCCCTTCAGGCTATAACAGAGGAGTTCAAGACCGGCTGCCCATGGGAACTCCTATACGCAGATGATCTAACGCTCATAGCTGAATCAATGACCGAACTAGAGAAGAAATTCCAAACGTGGAAGCACGGCCTAGAATCAAAAGGCCTTAAAATTAACCTGGCTAAGACTAAAGTTCTAGTTTGTAGGAAAGAAAATAAGGCGGCGGTCCCATCGGGGAAATGGCCATGCTGAGTGTGTAGGAAAGGCGTAGGTAGAAACTCCATTTTATGTCCCAAATGCAAAGTATGGGTGCATAAAAGATGTAGTGGGATCACAGGTAAGCTAACTAAGAACATAGATTTTACATGTGGCCGGTGCTCTGGTGCAATAAGTAGCAGCAAGTGCCCACAAAATACTAGCTCCTTCAACTGCGCAGAGGGTTCTATAGAAATAGTGGATAGCTTCCGTTATCTGGGTGACAAAATCAGCAGTGGGGGAGGGTGCTCTGAAAGTACAGTAGCTAGAGTCAGAACTGGATGGAAAAAGTTCAGAGAGCTTATACCACTATTAGCCGCTAGAGGGTTCTCCCTAAAAATGAAAGGCAGGTTATACGATGCCTGCATACGAACAGCAATGCTGCATGGCAGTGAGACCTGGGCATTGTGTGCAGAGGATATACGCAGACTAGAGAGGAACGAAGCTTGCATGCTCCGCTGGATGTGCAATAGTAATATACGTGAACGGCAAAGCATAAACGAACTAAGGAAAAAATTAGAAATAAGAGGGATCAGATGTTGTTTACTCGAGAGAAGGCTACGTTGGTACGGTCACGTGATGCGCATGAAAGACGACAGCTGTATAACAAAGTGCAGGGCAATAAAGATAGACGGTAGCCACGGAGTAGGCAGACCCAGAAAAACATGGGACGAGCTGATAATTTCCGACCTCACACGCTTACACCTCTCCAAGACAATGTCACTGGACCGAGACCTTTGGCGGTACTCAGTAATAGAGAAGACCCGCCTTACCTAAATACAAAGTAAAAACCTACTACAGTCAGTAGGCACCTCTATCAAAACACACCCCCGTCCCACCACCTCCACCTCCACCCCACCCACACCGCCCCTTTCAATGTAAAGTTATGTTGGCCCCACAACATCCAGGCCGAAACAAATGAGATCGTGTAGGTGTCACGACAAAAAACACACAGTCCACGCTGTAAATGTGGCCGTGTAGGCAACACGGTAAAAACCTCCCAGCCCCACACTGTAAATGTGGTTGGTGTTAGGAAGGGCATCCAGCTGTAGAAAACCCGCCAGACAGTCCACGCTGTAATGTGGCCGTGTAGGCAACACGGTAAAAACCTCCCAGCCCCACACTGTAAATGTGGTTGGTGTTAGGAAGGGCATCCAACTGTAGAAAAGCCGCCAGACAGTCCTATGCGAGCAAGACAACCACTCTTGCCTCAAGTGGGAAAACCCCCGTCCAAACCCATGCAAGCGTGGAACACGGACGCTAAACCTGATGATGATGATGATGATGATATATATACATATATATATTTTTACTCTTTTACTCTTTTACCTGTTTCAGCCATCCGGCTGAGGCCATGCTGGGGCACCGCCCTTGTTGCTACACCTCCACGTCATGCAAGTCTCGAAGATGCCTCGGCAGCCTGTTGAAGAGTTGACGTCCTGTTCGACGGTTGGTCCAGCTCCCAATGGCAAAGTTTGGTGCTAGTCCCTCCAGGATTTTCCACATGTAGATCACTGCGTATCTCTCCCGTCTTCGCTCCAAGGAGTAGAGGTTCAGTTCCTTCAGCCTCTCCCAGTAGCTTGTCTCCCTCATCTTGGCAATCCTCTTGGTGTAGCTTCGCTGGATTGCCTCAAGCTCCGTGGTTAGTTTGACACTATGGGGTGACCACAGCTGGGAACAGTAGTCCAGGCGGCTTAGGACAAAAGTCCTCCACAGTGTCAACATGGTGTCTCGATCTCTTGTAAGGAAAGTCCTCAAGATCCAGCCAGCGAATCGTCTACATGCTGTCGCCACCTTCATGATGTGTGAAGAAAAAGATGCATCATCGCTCATGTCTATGCCCAGGTCTCGTATCGATTTTGACACGGGGATATCGGTCCCTCCTGGTCCTGTGTAGCTGTGTTCCGCTATATTTGTGTTTGTGTTTGCAGGTTTGTATTGTAGGGCTTGGAATTTGCCAGCATTAAACTGCATGTTGTTTTCTTCCGCCCATCTGTATATGGCATCCAGATCCTGCTGTAAGAGGGCAGCGTCAGCCGGGTTTTTGATTGCCTGTGCTACCTTAGTGTCATCAGCATAGCTAGTGAGGGATGTTGTTGCATGCACCACAGAGGGCATGTCCGAGAGAGCCACCAAAAACAGTAGTGGTCCCAGGACTGTCCCCTGAGGCACCCCGCTTGTTATCGGTGTTTCCCTCGAGAGGGCCCCATTTGCTGCGACTGCCTGGCTTCTGTCCCTCAGGAAGCCATGCAGCCACTCACCTACTTTTCCAGTTATGCCGAGTCCGTGTAGTTTGTGACATGTCATTCCGTGGTCGACCTTGTCAAAGGCCTTCGCAAAGTCAAGATATATCACGTCTACATGTGAGCTGTCTAGTAGCTGTCTCAGTACCCAGTCGTAGTGATGTAGCAGCTGTGTAAGGCAGCTTCTTCCTGGGCGGAAGCCATGTTGCGTGCTAGTCAGGCGGTCATTTTCTTCGAGGAAAGTGATTAGTTTCTTTCTGACGACTCGCTCCATGACCTTACTGATATGCGACGTCAGGGAGACTGGCCTATAGTTCTTGGCCTCCGCTCTACTACCTCCTTTATGGATAGGGCATATTGTGCCTTCTTTCAGCTCCCTGGGTAGTACACCGCTAGCCAAGGAGCTTCTGAAGAGCATCTTCAGTGGAGTTGCTAAGGCCCGCTTACATATTTTTAGGAGAACTGCTGGGAATCCATCAGGTCCAGCAGCCGAGTCTGTTCTAATTTCATCAATGGCGTACACCACATCCTCCTCCGTTATGTCTATGTGGTTGATGGTTGCCATTTCTTGATGTAGTGTTGTGGCATCAAAGAACTCCTCTGGCTTCGTTATTTGCATGTGCCTCAGTGGACATGTGAAGACACTTTTGTACTGTTCGTTCAGTATTTCACATATCTCTTGGGGATTTTCGGTTAATGAACCGTCCGTGTGGAAGAGTGGTCCAATCTTGCAGTGTACTGAGGCAGTTTCTTTTGCAAATTTAAAGAAGGCCTTAGGGTTTGTTTTAATGTTTTCTATGGCCCTGTTCTCTTTCCTTGCCCTCTCATTCTCATGTGAAAGCTTGAGTGCAATCTCGGTGTCAAGTAGTGCACGTTTCAAATAGGATTCCTTCTTGTTTTGGTTTTGTTGACTATTCAACTGGTTTGAGAGTTTAGTTCTACGTCTCATAACGATTTTCCTATCTCTGGGAATAAGATTTTTGTGTCTGTTTGCCTCTTTCTCCGGGACACACTTTTTGCATATGGTGTGTATCGTTGTCATGAAGTGTTGAAATTGTGTGTTAGTGTCTTGTGTGACGATGTTTGCACTCCATGTTTGCTTCCGGATTTCACTCTTAATCTTCTTCCAGTCAGCCCCGTAGAAGTTAAGGCTGGATAGCGTCCCGGAGCTTCTTGGTGGTTTTGTCTCTGTTGGTTCTCTTGGACCACATATCATTAGCTCTACCAAGTTATGATCCGAGAGAATTGTTGGTGTCACCTTTACATTGTGGATGAGCACTTCGTTGTTTGTAAAACAGAGGTCCAGGACATTTTCGCCTCTTGTTGGGAGGAGTATTGCTTGCTCCATGAACAGCCTGTGTGTGAGGGCCAGCAGGGATTCCGTCTGTCTCTGTTCTATTGACGTCATTCCAGGGAGGAGGTGGCCCTCAGGCCATTTGACCTTTGGTAGGTTGAAGTCTCCCAGCAGTAGGATGTTGAGACCCTGGTCCAGTTTGTCAAGAACCTCTTCTATCCTACTTAGGCTATCCTCAAATTTACCCTCATGACTGGGGGCATCGAGCGGCCGATATGTGACACATATTACCGTCTGTAGTTGCTTCATATGTATTATCAGTGTGTCACAGACTGAGTTTGAATGTGTCAACAGTACAATTGGTGTGACATCTTCACGGATATACAGAGCAACCCCACCATGAGTTCTCTCCTTCCTGTCCGAACGAAATACAGTATATTTCGGTATATGTATTTCTGCATCTGCTATACTGCTTGT
>CAXHJY010001226.1:40000-98027 GCA_964016885.1 Eledone cirrhosa
TCTCCCCCACATCGACCCAATAGAGTGACCAGCAGTGTTAGTCGAGGGGAGTATAATAAGTAAGGCAATCAAGGATATGAAAACGGGTAAGGCGGCTGGGCCTTCGGAAATAGTTGCTGAGATGCTGAAGGCATCTGGCACGGTGGGACAACCCATGGTCACCCGCATAGTTAACCAAGTCGTACAGAATGGGGTTGTTCCGAAGGACTGGCATAGCAGCATCATCGTTAACTGTTATGAGGGTAAAGGAGACGCCCTAGATAGGAGTAACTATAGAGGCATTAAATTAATCGACCAGGTCATGAAGGTCACGGAAAAAGTAATAGCGCAACTAATCAGAGAGAGAATTGAGCTAGATGAAATGCAGTTCGGGTTTGTGTCAGGCAAAAGTACCACAGACGCTCTTTTCATTGTACGACAACTACAGGAGAAGTACCTAGCTGAAGGTAAACCCCTCTACTTAGCTTTTGTCGACTTGGAGAAAGCCTTCGACAGAGTCCCCCGCTCCATTATCTGGTGGGCTCTTAGAAAACTAGGCGTTGACGAATGGCTTGTGAGAGCTATACAAGCCATGTATAAAGAAACAGTCAGCAAGGTTAGAATTAACAACGAATATAGTGAAGAGTTTAGCGTAAAAGTTGGCGTCCATCAGGGCTCTGTTCTCAGCCCCCTACTATTTATTATTGCCCTTCAGGCTATAACAGAGGAGTTCAAGACCGGCTGCCCATGGGAACTCCTATACGCAGACAACCTGACACTCATAGCGGAATCAATGGCCGAGCTAGAGAAGAAATTCCAAACATGGAAGCATGGCCTAGAATCAAAAGGACTTAAAATTAACCTGGCTAAGACTAAAGTTCTAGTTTGTAGGAAAGAAAATAAGGCGGCGGTCCCTTCTGGGAAATGGTCGTGCTCGGTGTGTAGGAAAGGCGTAGGTAGAAACTCCATTTTATGTCCTAAATGCAAAGTATGGGTGCATAAAAGATGTAGTGGGATCACAGGTAAGCTAACTAAGAACATAGATTTTACATGTGGCCGGTCCTCTGGTGCAATAAGTAGCAGCAAGTGCCCACAAAATACTAGCTCTTTAAATTGCGCAGAGGGTTCTATAGAAATAGTGGACAGCTTCCGTTACCTGGGCGATAAAATCAGCAGTGGGGGAGGGTGCTCTGAAAGTACAGTAGCTAGAGTCAGAACTGGTTGGAAAAAGTTCAGAGAGCTTATACCACTATTAGCTGCTAAAGGGTTATCCCTAAAAATGAAAGGCAGGTTGTACGATGCCTGCATACGAACAGCAATGTTGCATGGCAGTGAGACCTGGGCATTGTGTGCAGAGGATATACGCAGACTAGAGAGGAACGAAGCTTGCATGCTCCGCTGGATGTGTAACAGTAATATACGTGAACGGCAAAGCATAAACGAACTAAGGAAAAAATAAGTAATAAGAGGGATCAGATGTTGTTTACTCGAGAGAAGGCTACGTTGGTATGGACACGTGATGCGCATGAAAGTCGATAGCTGTATAACAAAGTGCAGGGCAATAAAGATAGACGGTAGCCACGGAATAGGCAGACCTAGAAAAACCTGGGACGAGCTGATAAACTCCGACCTCACACACTTACACCTCTCCAAGACAATGTCACTGGACCGAGACCTTTGGCGGTACTCAGTAACAGAGAAGACCCGCCTTACCTAAATACATAGTAAAACCTACTACAGCCAGTAGGCATCTCTAACAAAATACACCCCGTCCCACCACCACCACCACCACCCCATCCACACCACCCCGTTCTATGTAAAGTTATGTTGGTGCCGCGCCATCCAGGCCGAAACAAATGAGATCGTGTAGGTGTCACGACAAAAAAACACACAGTCCACGCTGTAATGTGGCCGTGTAGGCAACACGGTAAAAACCTCCCAGACCCACACTGTAAATGTGGTTGGTGTTAGGAAGGGCATCCAACTGTAGAAAACCTGCCAGACAGTCCTATGCGAGCAAGACAATCACTCTTGCCTCAAGTGGGACTACCCCCGTCCAAACCCATGCAAGCGTGGAACACGGACGTTAAACGTTGATGATGATGATGATACGTATATATATATATATATATACGTATATATATATATATATATATATATATATATGGCAAGTAAGTATGTTTTGAAACAGTGAGCGAGTTTGAAATTAGAAAATATATAGCTTTCACCGTATTTTTGACTAAAGGAATTTTAGCTTGATAACGGGGTTTAGAACCCTCAGATAATACTCATCTTTTTCCATTTATCTGAGGGTTCTAAACTCCGTTATCAAGCTAAAATTCCTTTAGTCAAAAATACGGTGAAAGCTATATATTTTCTAACATATATATATATATATGTATATATATATATATGTAAGAAAAGCACCCAGCCCACACTGTAAAGTGGACGTGTAGGCGCCACGAAAAAGCACCCAGCACTCACTGTAAATGAGGTTGGTGTTAGGAAGGGCATCCACCTGTAGAAATCAAGCCAAATCAGTTCCTGTATGAGCAAGGCATGGTCAGCCGACCAGACACTGCCCACAACAGGACAACCCGTCTGTAGAAACAGTAGACAGCTTCTGCTACCTAGGTGACCGAATTAGCAGCGGAGGTGGGTGTTCAGAAAGTACAATAATTAGGGTAAGAACGGGATGGAAGAAGTTCAGGGAGCTACTGCCACTGCGAGCTGCAAAAGGCTTTTCCCTCAAAATGAAAGGCAGACTGTATGATGTGTGTATACAAACAGCAATGTTACATGGTAGTGAGACCTGGGCGCTGAAGCTGGAAGACTTACGAAGATTAGAAAGAAACGAAACCTGCATGCTCCGATGGATGTGTAATAGTAATATACGCGAACGGCAAAGCATAAATGAATTGAGAGAGATACTGAGCATAAGAAATCAAATGCTGTGTGCAGGAGAGGCGGTTGCATTGGTATGGACATGTGATGCGTATGAAGGATGACAACTGCATAAAAAGGTGCAGAGCACTAGAAGTCAATGGAAACCACGGAGTGGGGAGACCTAAGAAAACCTGGGATGAGGTGATAAAAGCCGACCTTACCGAATTACACCTCTCAAAGGCGATGACACACGACCGTGACCTCTGGCGTCACGCAGTAATACAGGGTACCTGACCTCCCATGGCTACAAGCCGAAGCTGAAGCATATAGACAATATGCTCCCACACCCTCCCACTCAAGGTGTTCGTGGAGGTGCCACGGCAAAAAAGCACCCAGCCCACACTGTAAAGTGGACGTGTAGGCGCCATGGAAAAAAAGCACCCAGCACTCACTGTAAATGAGCTTGGTGTTAGGAAGGGCATCCAGCTGTAGAAATCAAGCCAGAATCAGTTCCTGTATAAGCAAAACAAGGTCAGCCGACCAGACACTGCCCACAACAGGACAACCCGTCTAACCCATGCTAGCGTGGAAGAATGGACCTAAAACGGTGATGATGATATATATATATATGTATATATGTATATATATATATGTGTGTGTGTGTGTGTGTTCTTAATAATTTTGAATAAATATATATATATATATATATAATAATGAAATGACAGGAGGCTGGATTTGTGTAAATCCTTGAAAGGTTTATTATACTATGATCATTTCAATGACAGGGTTCCGTATGAATCCGGTGATATCATCAGGTATTCGACCTTTCCTCCTCTTTCTTTCTGTCTTCTTATAGCTGACATTAACACTGACTTCTCTTCTTCCTTTTCTTCCTTCCCCCTTCTTCTCTCTTCTTTCTTTCTTTTTTCTTGTGGCATGATATTAACGCTGACTTATGTTCCTATTCCTTTCTGTTTTCCTTTATTTGACCGGTAGTAACACACTGTAAGGTTTAGCCACGTCACTTGAGGGCGACCGGCAAAGGTGGAAGATGCTGGATGGCGGTCGTCCTCGGGTCTTTGATTTTCAGCCCCATGGATTTTATCTATTACATTCACTTATTATATTTCGAATACCTGATGATATCACCGGATTCATACGGAACCCGGTCATTGAAATGATCATAGTATAATAAACCTATCAAGGATTTACACAAGTCCAGCCTCCTGTCATTTCATTATAATATTTAACTCCGTACTCGAACCACCAACTACAAAAACAAAGACGGTTGAACTGCTTTACATTGAGTACTCTCCATATTATTACATTAAGATTGACCATACGGAATTGACCTGTTCTATCCAGTGGTGAACCTCAAACCTGAATATATATATATATATATATATATATATACTTCGTTTTTGTAATTGTTTTGCAAGATTTCTTACCTGAAAACGTGTGTTGAAACAGATACTGTTATACTTTGGGAGAGTCATGCTGTCAATAAAAACACTCACGCCTGTTGGTTTTCACTTCAATCTATTATAAACTTCCAGTTGGTTAGTTTAGTAACCGGATGGTTGTTTATTTGTTTATTGTCAAAGCTCTTTCACACATTTTGTGATCTCCTCAGTGACTAATGAGGCAATAGCTCCTTGAACCTTATCCTCCTTATTCTTGTTATTCTAATCAATATGCTTTCAGAACATCCTCCTTCACTACTAATTAGGTCACTTAGCTAAGGGAAGCTATTAATCACTTCTTTGGAGCTTTACTTTGGCTATTATAACTTAAATATTTAGCATTTAATCTGCTGAAAATTCAAATTGAGTATCAATTGAATAGTCACACCTGGATGGGGGAAAGAAAGGGATGACAAAGGTCAAGAGAATGGCTTTGTCTCTTACTCCCCCTCCTTAGGCTTAATTTTTTTTTAATGTGGTAGGTGACCAACGAAATTGCAGGTATTTTAACTGTACATTTGTTGGGGTGAAAGTTGGAGTAAATATGGTCTCAGAAGGTATAGATTAATATGATGCTTTATCATTTGTAAATAAAGGTGCATCGCTTACTGGTTAAGGTGTTGGGCTCACAGTAGTGAAGTTATGAGTTGGATTCCTGAACCAGGTGATGTGTTGTGTCTTTGAGCAAGACACTATTTCATGTTCTCCAGCTGTAGAAATGAGTTGTGATGTCACTGGTGCCAAGCTGTAGCCACCTTTGCCTTTCAACACCAGTGACATGGAGAGAGGAGACTGGCATGCATGGACAATTGCTGATCTTCCAGAAAAACACCTTGCTTAGGTTTGTGTTTCAGAGAGGAACTTTCTAAGTACAAAGCCATAGTCAACCACGACTGAAGGGTGTCACCTTACCATCTGTGCTACTTGAGATGTCAAACATATCAATGGCCTTTCTTCTGTTACACCAATCTCTGGTCTAAAGAGTTTTACAAGAGTTGAAGAAATAAAGAGGATCAGACATACAAGGAGAAAAAACAAACAAAATACATGAAGACTCCCACTCACCTAACATTTGCATAAACGCGAAAGTGTTGGAACGGCACTTTTCTGTGACATGACACCTGCAGGAATATAAAATAATCAACATAAACATCATATACACAGGCTGGAGAGAAATGAAGCAAGCATGTACAATGAGAGTGTGAGAAAAAGGCTTAGCTTGGATGAACTGAGGGAAAAGCTGGGTTTAAAATGGGAGAAGACTGCGTTGGTACAGACATGTGATACGCAAGTCTTCTATGGTCTACCTCTTCTGCACCCTCCACTGGGATTTTCTGGCACGATACAGAATGAAAGCAGATTTTAACCTTTCTAATGACTACCTTGCAGTAATATCAGTTGGAGGTGAAAGACTAATTTAGAGAATTAACATGGCATATCATATTGCATAGCAATAAACTATTAAAGCTTGTCACATCTAGTAGAATGCTTTAGTGGTGTTAGTGTAGCCAATGATTTGTAGTAGTGGTGCCTTTATGGTGGTGATGGTTTTTAGTGGCTACATTGTTATTAGTGATTGCAGTGGAATTAGTGTTGCTGTTGTTGTTTGGTCCATGCCTACCTATTACCAAAGACATTCTAGTCGTGACCATACCATCTTTTATTTTAAAATTGTATCTAGAACTACATTATTTATAGATAAAAAGATGAGAGCAACTTGATAGTCTAAACATTGTACACAACATCCAGAAGAGGAAGCATCAAAGCTGATCTTGTGAGATCCATGGCACAGAATGGGAAAAAAAGGTGGACATTGTGTCACATACACTGAAGCAGGATACTGAGCTGGAGTCTCCAGGAATTCAAGATGGTAATGATGAACAAATAAGTGCAGAAAAATGACTGTTTGCTTTGGTCAAATGCTAATAATTAACTAAAGTAACATAATAAATAGATTTGGTGGCTGATATTAGTAGAGTTAATATGTTAAACATCCACTAACAACAGCAGTATTTAGTGATGAGAACATTTATTATTGATGCTGTTAGATGATAATAGCAAAAATATTAGAGATATTAGTAGTGTTGTTATTGTTGGTGATGTTAACATTATTACATTACAGGTGGCTTAACAAGTTACATTACAGGTTTTGATATCAAACCACCCTAAAACACTTTAATTAAAGTGGTCAAATTTAAATTCAAATCTTGAACTAAAATCTCACTATTACATGGCAGTTAATATTAGATTTCAGTGGTTAATTATTAAATTGAAAATTAGTTATTGTACTGGACCTCTTATGATTCTTGATTATCTTGATCATTAAAACACAAAGGCAGTATATTCTTGTTAGAAATACAACCACAAAAATGTTTACCCCTTTGAACTAAACCATCAAAACTACTCTGGTTTTATGATACAAAACTTCTTGTTTTGAAGTGTTTGTATTTATTTAAAATCCTTCCATCCTAATTCTATGTAAGAACGTTTGTTATGTTCCAAACACCAGGCGAAAAAATGAGAAAGTATTAAATCCTTCCACATTCTTAATTATTTTCAAAAATATTTGCAACTCTTAAGCAGTAAGTTTCACCAGAAATATGGACCAAAGAGCTAAAGCTAAATTTTACTGCTACATGACAACCTGAACAATTATGGAGTCCCAGAAACTAATAAAGCGCTGTTAGTATATAGAAAGTGAATGTAATAAACAAACCTGTTTTATAGTACTAAGAGAGCGAATCACTGCACCAATAGCATGTGCCCACTGATTCCTTTCTTCTTCCCCAGCAGCCTGAAGATAAATTTCCCGATCTCCAGAAGGCATACATACTTTGAATGTCCCCTGAAACAAAAAAAAGACTAAGGATTAGCAAATGTCATCACTTGATTAACAGTGATTTAATTAGTTTTAGTATAATGGTTTCTGATTTAGGCACAAGGCCAGCAATTTTTGAGAAGGGGAAAATTGATTAAATCAACCTCAGTGTGTGTGTAATTGGTACTTTATTTTATCGATCCCATAAGGATAAAAGGCAAAGCTAACCTCTGTGGGATTTGAACTCAGAACAAAAGGGACGTAACTAAGCTGCAAAGCAGGGTGTCTGATGCTCTATCGATACTGCCGAAGTATAAATAATAAAAACCATAAAGAATTCTAATGTTGCATGTTGATATCCCCCTCTGTTAGGTCACACATTATGAACATCAAAAATTCATGTAAAAACACAAGATCTACAATGACTAAAGAGAAGTTTTATAAGATGTTAGAATTGTGATGTTGTGAAGTAAAACATGAAGGGAATCGTGAGTAGAGTAGAAAATGATATGCAAGATTTATTAGATATATGTAATATGAAGTAAAGAAGTTAAGTGGCAAAATAATTGCTCAATGTATGAAAGAGACTCAGAACCATTGCTATAATTTAACGTGAATATGGATGGAGTATCTTGTGTGACAATGTAATGTCATGAAGACTTAGGCAAAATTGGATATCAAAAAATTGGATACCAAAAAACACAACTGACACCCCATGGTGTAGAGATTTTGCCACCCAGGACATTCCTGGAGTTTTTTTCCACCCCAAATTAAAAAGTAAAACACACACACACACATGCAGACCAAAAATGCTCCATCTCCACCCAAAAATGAAATAACCAAGTTGTTCTGCCTCCACACACAAACACACATATACATACATACTAACTACGCTACTATATATATATACCATGATGGTGACTTTTGATGAATTTGAGATGGAAAAGGTGAAATTAATTATAGCAATGTTTAGATAAAGAAAGTTCTAATTTTAAAGTCTCAAGTAGGGGCTTAAGTACAAAATAGAAGGATAATGAGGGAGCTACATTAATAGAAGAAAACAGGTAGATGCCAACAAACTAAGTACAGCCACTTTAGATAGTTCTGGATACTGATATATTTTATAGCCAGAAAATGTTGTATGGAGGGGGAGAGTAAATTTATAGCTTTAAATCATCACCATTTTATGTCTGTTTTTCATAGTGGCATGGGTTGGACAGGTCACCATGATCCAAGAATCACTTCTTGATTTTATGTTCTATATTTTGGCATGGGTTCTACGGATGGATGTTCTTCCCAATACCAATCACTTTACAGAGTGTACTGGATGCATTTTTTTGTGACACCAGTATTAATGGTTTATCAATTATTGTGCCTCCAGCAATTGAGGTGTTATAGTCTCAACAAGACTGAAGAGTCCTCTGTACATTATAATATCTCCATTCGATTATCATCCCCTTTACAGAATGTACTGAATTTATTGTCATGGTCCCAAAACAAATATCAAAATAATTATATCACTAAGCTGTTCAATTAAAGTTATTGTACCATATTGCAAACAAAAATAAATATTCCAGTCTAAAACAAGTTTATTACATTGCTAATATTATTTGGCATGAAGCAAAAATCTCACAAAAATATATTTGGAAGTGTGACACACACTCATCTATAACTTTGTGTAGCAAAGAAAATTCTTTTTTAATATATTACGGAATAGTAAACATACAGCTTTTTTGTCCATCTGTCACTGTATGCTGTGATCTGTCAAAAATGTTGTCTATCTGACACCCCTATCTATCTATCTATCCGCTGCGTTCATAACTAGAAGTGGTGGAGAGGCGGTAAGAGTGTTAAGCTCGCAGTCACCTCCTCTCACCACCTCATTGAAAGACATCCAAAATGTCGTCAGTTTTGAAAACACGATGTCGGACGTTGATTGTAACATCAACATTAACACAAACACCAATAACATGCAAAATATAAACAACACCAACCAGAACAACAACAACAATAATGACAACAAGAACAACAACACCAATGATAACAACACCACCACTAACAACAACTCCACGAACAAGGAAAAGATTTCTTTTGCTCAAACCGTCCAAAAGACGGAACTGTTCACATACCTTGACATTTCCAATGCTAGGGAAATGTTAAGCGATGCAAAACAGTATGTAACTTTTGGTGAGAGTGGTGCTTTCAGCATCACTTCTCATCAGTTACACAGAGAAACTGTTCTAAAAACAGTAATTTTTAGGACGGTTTCAAATGTGTCGAAAAAACCAGTTCAGTTATCCCAAAACGATATTGAACTGGTTCTGAAGAATTCCATGAAGGATATTGCCTGCATCCAAAAAGAGAAACTTTTTGGAAGCATTTCGGTGTTGAAAGATCAATTGACGGCACAAAAATATTCTGTATCGCCGATTGTGTCCCCCCTTTACACATTTTTCCCCACATATATGGGAAAAAGAACTAAAAAAATAAACATTTTGAACATTGCACCAAATGTAAACGTCTGGTGGATTCTAACTGGCTTCATCAATTTCGACGAAGACACCATCATTTCGGTGGGACAGTCCTCCAGAGGCACATTCAATGGTACAAGCATGGAAGTTCTGGTCCAAATGAGGCCAGAACGGATAGCTACAATACCCCAACGTGTGCCTCTGGATGGAATTTCACACATAAACATTTCTGTTGAGGGTAGGTGGCCTTCATGTTACCACTGTTTAAGCAGTGGTCACCTGAAGGCTTACTGTCCTCAGTTAACTAAAAAAAAAAAAAAGAGGCACTACTGCCAACACCCAAAACAACACAACCACCACCACCACCACAACAATACGCAAACATAACCAAAATAAGAACAACAAACCAACCTGCAAGCACAGTCCCACCCAACCCCACTCCACCTAAAACCACTGCAAAAACACCCACAAACACAACAGCTCCCCAAAACATACCCCTTCCAAATAACACAGACACCACAACGGATGAAGCCCCCACATCATCACCAAGTGATGATGAGGGAGAGCCTCTCCATTCGAAAAGAAAGAAGAAAAGACACCACAAGAACAAAAAAACAACAAACATCACTACAAACATACAACCACCAACACAAACAACACAAACATTACAAACAAAAACCCCCCGTCCCGAAAACAAAACCACGACATCACTCCAAACACAAACACCTACAACAAAACAAAAGCTCCCACAAGAACAACAGACAAAAACCACCGCAACACAACAAGAACATTACACATACATAAACAGTAAAAACAAAACTTTAATGGAGGTCATCTCCAACGACCCTTCGGTGAAAACCGAAGGGAAAACTTTTTCGAACTGTGTAGACAAACCTAATTTAAAGATGATTAGGGTCCCTACGGACACCTATAAGTCTTTAAAGGAAAACTTTCCTAAGGACGTGGGTAATCCTTGTGTTAAACCCAGTAACCGCGCCCTTTTAAAAAGTTTCCCCACCCTCACCCCACCAAACATCTCTGTCCCCACCCCGCCGGAAACCACCACCCACCCAGACAACTCCTCTAACACCTCCATGGAAACCGTGCGGCCTGATCCCCGGGAGAGGAAAAGGTGAGTGTTTTCTTCTCCTCTTTTAACTTTTCAGAACCAACATGGCCAATAT
Organism: Eledone cirrhosa; assembly: GCA_964016885.1. Taxonomy (NCBI): domain Eukaryota; kingdom Metazoa; phylum Mollusca; class Cephalopoda; order Octopoda; family Eledonidae; genus Eledone; species Eledone cirrhosa. The sequence goes on from CAXHJY010001226.1 coordinate 50,802, forward strand.
AAGAGTTGGGTATGTGAATGTACGCGGCCTGGGGATGCCCTGGAAACAAGGCAAACTCTTAAACGACCTCAGGTCACACAGTATGGATGTAGTAGCCATTTGCGGGTCCAGGATCCACAGCGAACGACAGCTGGCCCCCATCTTCGATGACATTGAGATCTACGCATCCCCCTGTTAGCCGAGGGGGTGGGGCGGGGTTGCCGTTTTGCTGCGGAAACACCTGGGCCTCGTAACACAGATGGTACATCTGGACCCGGAGGGTCGATTGGTGGTCATAGACGTTGACGGTAGTGAAGGTGGAGCCTTCAGGCTGATGGCCGCATATGCCCCATCCGGGACACCGCGGCCAGACTTCTTCAAACGTCTAGAGACTTTTCTGGGAACGTCCCGCTCCTTGCTTTTAGTGGAGGACTGGAATGGAATCCGAGATGCACGTTGGGACTATGTGGGAGCATGTCCCGATAAAGGGGGGTGTAACATCCTCAAACAGTTAATCGGCCGATTTGACCTGGCCGATAGATATCAACTAGATTTTCCGACTGTGCCACTGTGGACGTGGACTAATCGCAGCAGAACATCTAGATCGTACCTAGATAGGGTTCTAGTTAGAAATAAGGATAGGGACATATTAAGCTGTCCACAAATGTTCATGGTTGCCTATTCAGATCACAAACTAGTGACCTGCATGGTCAACCTTGATAGAACCCATAGACACGGACCCTGCTACTGGAAGCTGAACTTGTCATTACCGACATGCAAAGCCTACAGTACACGGATTAGCACTTTAGTTAAACAGCACTTGACAGGGGCCATTGTCAACAACAGATGGTGGTACTCTCTCAAGAGGGAAGTTAGATTAGACTCGTTAGTTTTTAGTAAAGAATTAGCGTTAGATAGAAATAGAACCAAGAAAGAACTGGTAGATAAAGTAGAAGAGGCAATTAGAAGTGGCAACGTAGCCAGCGTGCTAGCAACGAGAACGGCCTTGGACCAGTTCTTTGACGCAAAGCATGAGGGCTGCGTTGTCAGAAGCAAAATACGTGCTCTGGGAAACGAGGGAGCCAAAGCTGTTAGCTGGGCCCGAGTGACGGAGGCAAAAAGTGGTAACAAGTCCACGATTCGGTCTTTGAAGGACTAAAACGGACGCGTGATACGTAACCCGAAGCGGGTGTGTGGCCTTTCAGCGGCACTTTGCTCAGCTGTTCGGGCAGGGCGGCGCGCCGGGAGGGGCTATGGATTTTGGTCCATACCTCGACGGCCTACCGCGACTCTCGGAGAGCGAGGCAAAGTTCTGCGAAAAGCCGATTTCAGCCGCTGAGATAGGGAACGCGTTGAGCCAATGCGGCAAACGCAAATCTCCAGGTCTCGACGGTCTACCCTACGAATTTTATGTAACAATGCCGGACTTATTCTCCGGTCTCCTGGAAGTGGTCTACTGCAACTGGCGACAGAACGGGAGAATTCCCAGTTCTGTGACCGGGGACGTAGTCACACTAGTCAGGAAGGACGAAAATAAGGGGGATGACATAGGCAACTTCCGGCCCATAACTCTGCTAAACACAGAGTTACAGATTTTGGCCAAGGTGTTGGCAAAGAGGCTGGCGCTTGTCGTCGAGAACCTGGTGGGAGAAGCACAGACATGCGCAATCCCGACCAGGTCCATACACGACAACCTCCACCTCATGCGATACATCATAGAGAGGATAGGGTGTAAACCCGGCTTCGGTGGGGCCCTGATCAACTTGGATCAGACTAAGGCTTTCGATAGGGTTGACCATCGTTACCTGGATGCGGTGCTCGAGGCAGCAGGCTTCGGACCCGTGTTCAGGGGCTGGATTGCTGCAATGCATAACAGCAACATCTGCTCAAGGGTTAAGGTGAATGGCTACCTCTCGGAGCCGTTCCATATCACGCGATCCATTCGACAGGGATACCCTCTCTCCTCCCTTCTGTACGTATTGACTCTCGAGCCACTACTGCAGAAGTTGGAGCTGTTGCAGGACATCCCTCTGGAACCGGGACTGCGGATAGCGGCGTCGACCTACGCCGACGACGTGACAGTAATGGTGTCGAGCGCCTTGGCACCTTGCTGAAGGAATACGAAAGGTTCACAGGAGCGAAGCTGAACCGTGACAAGTCCATCGGTTTGCAACTCGGATCGTGGAGGCAGACCGATGCCTTGCGATGGCGTCGTCGGACGCTGGACGGAAGGACCAGTAAAGCTGCTCAGGGTCTGGTTTGGTCCGGACCTCCAGGTGGAGAAGAACTGGAACGAGGTGTCGGTTAAGGTGTTTGCACTCATCCAGAAGTGGGCTGAGTGCAAACTATCCTTGAAAGGTCGAGCGGAGGTGGAGAACACTTATAGTGTCCGCCATCTACTACCGCTTGACCGTCGTGCCTTGTCCAGCCAAAACGCTCGCCAAAATGGAGCGCGTGCTCTTCCAATTCCTTTGGAAGAGGCAGGCTCCTTTGGTGAGAAGATCCATCTGCTGCCAACGCCCTTCCAACGGAGGGTTGGGGATGCCGTGGCTGACGATGCGCAAACATGCGCTCAGGCTGCGGCATCTCTACGTATTCCTCACCGGACAACCGGTGTGGGCCCCGTTCATGAGGCGAGCCTTCCCACGACTCGTCTCGCTGACCGAGCTGCAGTCCTGGGTCAAGCAAAGACCGAGGAAAATGGGCGACTGGCACATCAAATGTGCTCAGGCGCTCACAGCCCTCTGGCAGGCAAACCCGGCGAACAGTGGAGACTCCACTTCGTCATTCTATAGAGGGTTGATCCGCAGCAAGTGCGACGACGTGCTCGGTGAAACTCTGGGCATAGAGGAAGACGAACTGGCCATTCTGTTCGGTAGGACCTTTCGCCTGGGACCGATGGACAACTTCCCAAAATCCCTGGCCTGGCAGTGCTACCGAAGAGCTCTACCAGTTCGAGACAAGCTCTACAGACATGAGTGCCCGGGCAGAGACCCTGCAAAAAAGATCTGTCCGAGGTGCGTACGAGACGAAGAAACCATCGTACACATGGGGCTATGTGGAACGACTATTGTCGCGGGTGGGACCAATCCAGTTGACCACCGAGTCCATTGTCATGATCAAACCGCCACCCTCCTTCAAAAACGAAGGAGAGGCAGTTTTCCTTTGTGTGATAGCTATGGCGAAAGAGGTTGTATGGTGGACAAGGTTGAAAGGGCTGAGGTCAGACACCTTTCTCTCCGGCCAACAACTGATTCTTTTTTTCAAATACCACTTTGGAAGAAGAATCAGGATGGAGAGAGAGGTGCTGTACCCCAACAAGTTTTATGAAAGGTGGGTGAAAGTGGCGAGAATGGCCCGAGTGAATGGGCCTTCTCTCTATATCAGCCTGTAGGTTGAGGAAAAAGAGGAGAGGAAAGGAGTACAAACTCTTCGTACTCCTGGAGATGAGGGTTGCACATTTTTTTTCGGGGGTATGTGTTACCCATATGCAATGTCTCCCCCTATTGGGGGAAAAAAAAAAAAAAAAAGAAAAAAAAAAGAAGAAAAAAAAGAAAGAAAAAAAAAGAAAAAAAAGATTAATTTTTAAATTGCATTTGTGATAATATTTTACACGGTTTTTAATGTAAACTTCCCCCTTTGTATTTGTCCCCTTCTTTTGTGCCCCTGTGGCTAATAAAGAAACATATCTATCTGTATGTGTGTATGTTCTTCTGGTTTTATAATTTCACAAATTTTTTCCAATAGAGAGAGAGTCGGTTTCTAACATAGACACAAGACTCTCTCATTGGAATTTACACATCACTAGGTAGATATGCATGCATGCATGTGTAGATATGGATGTTATTGTATGTGTAAATGTGGATGTTTGGAGTTGTATGTGTGCATGTGTATATGCTTAGTATCTGTACATGTGTATATGCAGTTATTAGATGCAAAATTTTTGGAATGTTTTACATATTTTTACTGTTCCATTAATGGATTGTACTTGTAATTTCCTAACTAGTTGTGTTCTTTCTGTTCCTGTGAAGCCCAGCTTCTCAAGATTTGTATTGAGGCATTTAGTAACATATCCCAGTGCCCCAATAATCACAGGCATAAATTTGAAGGTATAATCAGGGTCGAGTATCTGCAGATTTCTCATCAATTCTGCATAAATATTCTCCTTTTCACTAATCTTTGATATTATATTGGCATCTGCTGGGCAGCTAATTTCCACTACTGTGCATGTTTTCTTCTCCCTGTCCCATATCATAATATCTGGTCTGTTATGCCTGCATTTTATTGGGGTTTTTACTGGAACATTCCACCAGTAGTCTTTCATATTATGTATATGTATGTCTTCCACATTGCTCTAGCTTTTAATGTGTTTATTATCGGGGCTATCTTTTCTACGGATTGCATTGTACAGTGTTTTGGCCACTACATCATGCCTCATAGGTAGATAGTACCGCGATGACATCTTTGGACAGCTGCTTATGACATGGGTGACATCTTCGATGTTAATTCTGCAGAGTCTGTACTTCTTATCACATCTAGGTGTTTTGCCTGCATCTCTATCTCTTTTGTGAATCAGGTATTTCATGTTGATTTCCTGTTCTTGGATTGCAAAAGCGTATGCTTCAAAGTGGGAGCCAATATAGCGGTTGTTGGTCCAAGATAGACTACTTTTTTTATCTATATTACTCTCACTCTGGAGCTTCCTGGCAACATATGCATGATTTTTTGCTGATAAGCATGCAGTTTTTCATCCATGGATTCACTGCGATACTGCTGAGCAACTTCCCTGGGTGTAAGTTTTTGATTATCACACAGGGAATACCTCTCGAGGTGTTCTTTCCCAATTCTCATGATCTTATCTGTTTCATGTAGATAGACTTGCTCAAGAGACGGGCTCTTACACTTTGAGGTTCGTAGATGTTGTCGGAGGGATATGATGCGACATTCAAATGCTGTCTGGACTGATGTTAGGCCTCTGCTTACGTTTCAAGTAAAGGCAGTCTATGTCACTGTTGATGTGGAAGTTTCCGGTGTTGTTTAGTATTTTTCGAGTTCCAACATCAACTGCTCGGCTTTCGTCTATCGTCCAATTGAGTATTCCAAAAGTTGGTGTTAGGACAGGCACAGCAAACACATTGTGATCCACTGTTTTGTTCTCATCTATCTCCAGGTATCTGTAGCAGTCCTCATCAGATATTGGTGAAATAGTTAAGCCATTGATACAAATGTTGCTAGATTGGGTTGTTGTTTTTCTCCGCTTTACAGTCATATATGAGCATTTATCTTGGCCAAACTCCATTCCTATATCCTTTGAGAACGTTGTAACCAGGTCAAGATTTTTCTTCATCCCATCCATGTTCTTGGCATAGTGTTTCAGATCATCCACAAAGAAATATGGGTTAGGTTCGTATTTCTGTCCTCCTGTGATCCAATGATGTATCCTTCACATTTCTTGAGCAGAAAGGACAAGGGGTTGAATGACAGGATGAATAATATCACAGAGAGACTGAAATATACCCCTGCAATATTTTATTTTATCAGTGAATATGTATGTATGTATGTATGTATGTACACACATACACATATATATATATATATATATAACCATTTAACAGCCATTTTTCCATGCTAGTGTGTGTTAGACAAGTTGTCCTGTTGTGAGACAAGTCAGATCAGATGACAGTGTCTTGCTCATACAGAACTGTTTCTGTCTTATTTTCTATGGATGAATGCCCTTCCTAATGCCAACCACATTTACAGTGTTGACTGGGTGCTTTTTATCACGGCATCAAAATGACCAACTGACAGGTTGGGCTGGGTACTTGTTCGTGTCACCAGCATGATCACCTTACATGGTGGACTAGGTGCTTTTCATTGTCACTAACATAAGAAGAACACAGTGGACTGGATGCCTCCTGTTATGTCACTAACATGATCACCTTACAGGGTGGACAGGATACTTATTTGTTATGATACCAGCACAACTACCTTACAGGATGGAGTGGGAGCTTTTAGCCCTTTCCACAGCACTGTGCAGGTGTCCAGCTTTCCACGCTTGTATGCATAGTTTTGAAAGTGGCCGGGAAGACACTTGGTGTGTGTATGCAGGATGGGATTGGAGAGATAGGTTTAAGGTGAGGTAGCTAGTGATGGTGGAGTGTTTTATATATATATACTCCTGGGGAACTGAGGACTGTAATGTGCATAGAACTTCTCTCATCTTACCAAAGAAAATAGTGAAGTACTACACTATATATATATATATATATATATATACGATATTAAATAAATGGAAACTATATTTATAAAACCATATTTATTTCATTATATATATTTCAGGGATATCATATTAAAAATATGGTATGCCTTCTTCAGACAAAATACAATATAAACAGTCTTATAAATAGATAGATTTGACATACCTTACGACTTCAACTTCCATTTAAAAAGTTGATTTGGTAGTGAAAAATGTTAGGGACAGTTATAAAAAGAAAGAAAGAAAGAAAAAACGAAGAAAAAGAAGAAATGCATGCAACTAAATAGAGAGAGATAGATATAGAGAGATAGATAGAGAGAAGAAATTCATGTAAAGAAACAGAGATAGATAGATAGAGAGAGAAAAAACACAGAGGGAGATAGATAGAGAGAGAGAGAGAAAAGAGAGAGAGAAAAAATAGAGAGAGAAATAGATATAGATAGAGATAGAGAGAAAGAAAATAGGTAGTTGGGCACCAGTTGAATGGCGTATCAATGATATATTTATTTATTTATTTATTTATTTAGTTCTAGTATTAAGGTAGAGAGAGATATATGTGGTTAGGAGAGAAAACAGCCGTTACATAGAGAGAAAAGAAAAATATCCAGAGATAAACGAGGCAGATTTAAAACATTATGTTTCATCAATGTAAAAATATCAATTCGTATGAATTAGGTATTATAATGTAAATATCAGTATTCATGAATGAGGCACGTATCAATAATGTGTGAAAAATAATGATCATATGTCTAGTTTAAAATTCCTAGGTTTATATCAGAGCTGAGATTAAAAAAACTGAGATAAAAAAACTGAGATAAAAAACTGAGATTAAAAACTTTAAAAAAAATTGAAATACATAAGTATATATGCACTTTCATGAAAAAAGAAAAAAAAAAAAAGAGAAAAAGAAAAAGAAAATAGAAGGTTATCCCAGATTCGATACTATAGACTTCCATGTGAATTTACGTGATCAACTCTGCAAATTCCTATTTCACATGAAAACATTCTCATTGTGCTATAAAAATTCTAGTATACATATATGTGTACATACACACAAATATATATAGAATCTACATTAATTTTAACAATACTATTCTTGTCTTTACTCTACATGATTATCGTTCAAGTATAAATAGACAACAGATATCAATATATCAATAAAAATATCAAAAAATTAAAAAATATTAAAAATAAAACACAGTATGCCCCGCAAATCAATCACAGAGATCAACCCTTCAAAATTAATTGACAATATATTGCCAAGTTCATTATAAGCATCAGAATCAAAAGCAAACAAAACCAAAATTATTTACCAAATCCTGTCTAGCAGAAATCATTCTAAAAGTTTAGGATACCCATTTGATCTACAGATGGTCTTATATTTATTATAGAAGTTTATCTGGTGTAAAATTTATTCGATATATTTGGAGCATCAGCTTTTAGGGTAGTTTAATTATTCATGAAGAATGTTTAAAAAAAAGAAATCGAAAGATTTATCGGCGAGTTTCATAAATAATTATAAATCATAAGTAAATATACTACATTTTAAATTTATATTTATATTTAAAAGTTGAGTTCAATCTATGTCTGCAGCAACTGAATAAATTTGTCCGTAAATTAAGGGAATTTTTAGATTTTAGTATAAAGAATATCTCCTCCGCGCAGAGGTCACATGTCTCAGAGGATGAATTAAAAGGAATCCCTCTTGAGACTATATTCCAAGCCGTTGAATATCCAACGTTATCATGCTTAAGTTGCCAGAGTAAGCCTGATAGTGATGTTGAAGATTTTTTGCTTGGATCTGTGAAAGAATTCTTGTGGTTATTATAGCGAAGTTTAAATTCTGTCGAGGTGGAACCAACATAGTTAAAAGAATTTAAGTCCGTTTTAACATTACAGTTGTATATTATATTTTTAACTAAGCAATTGTTATTTAACGGACATTTAGATCTATCTCTACAGTTACATTTGTTTACTTGGATATTATTTATGCTATTATCGGTATTTTGGCTAGGTTTTAAATTCCTATTATTTATTCTATTAATATTTTGTGCTAAATTTTTGGTGGATGAGTAAGTTAATTTTATAGTATGTCTATTGAAAATTGAGTGATACCTATGTGTTCTAGGGAAGCGATTATCAAGAGCATTAAAAAATAGTTTAGCGATGTGGGTTTTAATGTTTAGTGAGAAGGGGGGGGGGGGCAAACCATATTATATTCCTAGTTCTATTTCTTTTTTGGCTTTTGGAATTATTGTAATGCTTTCTATTATAGTTGTTCGCTGCATAGGAAAATACCCGGTGCTACCGGAGGTTTATATAGAGATGACATGCTTTTACTTATTGAAAATAATAACTCTGAACTAAATAGAAAAAGAAAACAAATTACACAATTTTTTAATTACTTTAATCTAAAAATAGAAATTGAGAATAACCATAGAATAGTCAATTTCCTAGATGTAACATTAAATCTCAACACGTGTCTTCACTATCCATTTCACAAGTTGAATGAAAACTTAAACTATGTCAGTTTTAACTCTAACCACCCCAGATCTGTTAAAAATACTATAGTGAACTCTGTTCAAAAACGTATCTCTAGAATCTCATCTAATAAAAAGATTTTCGACGAAAAAGCCCAGTATTACAATGAAGCGTTAGCTAGAGCAGGATATAGTGATAAAATTATGTACATAGATAATTGTTTCTACTTTTGGCACAAGGCCAGCAATTACGCAGTACATTACTGGTACTTTATTTTATCGACCCCATAAGGATGAAAGGCAAAGTTAACCTCGGCGGGATTTGAACACAGACCGTAAAGGGACGTAACTATGCTGGAAAGCACGGCGTCCGACTCTCTACTGATACTGCCAATCCACCGCCCTATTTTGGTGGATGAGTAAGTTAATTTTATAGTATGTCTATTGAAAATTGAGTGATACCTATGTGTTCTAGGGAAGCGGTTAGTTTGTCTATTATTATGTACATAGATAATAATAGACAAACTAACCAAAATAACAACAATTTTAATTACGGCAACAACTTTAACAACTATAATAGAAAGCATTACAATAATTCCAAAAGCCAAAAAAGAAATAGAACTAGGAATATAATATGGTTTGCCCCCCCCCCCCCCCCTTCTCACTAAACATTAAAACCCACATCGCTAAACTATTTTTTAATGCTCTTGATAATCGCTTCCCTAGAACACATAGGTATCACTCAATTTTCAATAGACATACTATAAAATTAACTTACTCATCCACCAAAAATTTAGCACAAAATATTAATAGAATAAATAATAGGAATTTAAAACCTAGCCAAAATACCGATAATAGCATAAATAATATCCAAGTAAACAAATGTAACTGTAGAGATAGATCTAAATGTCCGTTAAATAACAATTGCTTAGTTAAAAATATAATATACAACTGTAATGTTAAAACGGACTTAAATTCTTTTAACTATGTTGGTTCCACCTCGACAAAATTTAAACTTCGCTATAATAACCACAAGAATTCTTTCACAGATCCAAGCAAAAAATCTTCAACATCACTATCAGGCTTACTCTGGCAACTTAAGCATGATAACGTTGGATATTCAACGGCTTGGAATATAGTCTCAAGAGGGATTCCTTTTAATTCATCCTCTGAGACATGTGACCTCTGCGCGGAGGAGATATTCTTTATACTAAAATTTAAAAATTCCCTTAATTTACGGACAAATTTATTCAGTTGCTGCAGACATAGATTGAACTCAACTTTTAAATATAAATATAAATTTAAAATGTAGTATATTTACTTATGATTTATAATTATTTATGAAACTCGCCGATAAATCTTTCGATTTCTTTTTTTTAAACATTCTTCATGAATAATTAAACTACCCTAAAAGCTGATGCTCCAAATATATCGAATAAATTTTACACCAGATAAACTTCTATAATAAATATAAGACCATCTGTAGATCAAATGGGTATCCTAAACTTTTAGAATGATTTCTGCTAGACAGGATTTGGTAAATAATTTTGGTTTTGTTTGCTTTTGATTCTGATGCTTATAATGAACTTGGCAATATATTGTCAATTAATTTTGAAGGGTTGATCTCTGTGATTGATTTGCGGGGCATACTGTGTTTTATTTTTAATATTTTTTAATTTTTTGATATTTTTATTGATATATTGATATCTGTTGTCTATTTATACTTGAACGATAATCATGTAGAGTAAAGACAAGAATAGTATTGTTAAAATTAATGTAGATTCTATATATATTTGTGTGTATGTACACATATATGTATACTAGAATTTTTATAGCACAATGAGAATGTTTTCATGTGAAATAGGAATTTGCAGAGTTGATCACGTAAATTCACATGGAAGTCTATAGTATCGAATCTGGGATAACCTTCTATTTTCTTTTTCTTTTTCTCTTTTTTTTTTTTTCTTTTTTCATGAAAGTGCATATATACTTATGTATTTCAATTTTTTTTAAAGTTTTTAATCTCAGTTTTTTATCTCAGTTTTTTTATCTCAGTTTTTTTAATCTCAGCTCTGATATAAACCTAGGAATTTTAAACTAGACATATGATCATTATTTTTCACACATTATTGATACGTGCCTCATTCATGAATACTGATATTTACATTATAATACCTAATTCATATGAATTGATATTTTTACATTGATGAAACATAATGTTTTAAATCTGCCTCGTTTATCTCTGGATATTTTTCTTTTCTCTCTATGTAACGGCTGTTTTCTCTCCTAACCACATATATCTCTCTCTACCTTAATACTAGAACTAAATAAATAAATAAATAAATAAATATATCATTGATACGCCATTCAACTGGTGCCCAACTACCTATTTTCTTTCTCTCTATCTCTATCTATATCTATTTCTCTCTCTATTTTTTCTCTCTCTCTTTTCTCTCTCTCTCTCTATCTATCTCCCTCTGTGTTTTTTCTCTCTCTATCTATCTATCTCTGTTTCTTTACATGAATTTCTTCTCTCTATCTATCTCTCTATATCTATCTCTCTCTATTTAGTTGCATGCATTTCTTCTTTTTCTTCGTTTTTTCTTTCTTTCTTTCTTTTTATAACTGTCCCTAACATTTTTCACTACCAAATCAACTTTTTAAATGGAAGTTGAAGTCGTAAGGTATGTCAAATCTATCTATTTATAAGACTGTTTATATTGTATTTTGTCTGAAGAAGGCATACCATATTTTTAATATGATATCCCTGAAATATATATAATGAAATAAATATGGTTTTATAAATATAGTTTCCATTTATTTAATATCGTAAATATACTCCAAATACTTGTTGAGTGCTTTTATATCAGTTATAAATATTTACTCGTTGTAACCCAACAATTTAAATAAAACTTTGCATATATATATATATATATATGTACACACTGACCTGTAACCGTTTTTTAGAGTGGACAACATAGTCCAATTAAAAATAGGTAGTTTACCAAATAACTGTTTACAAGAAAGTGGCCATAAAATTAATGAATATCTTAAATTTCTAAGATAAAAATATTTCATAAATTATCCAGTCAAGCTGGATGGGAATGGTTATGTTTACCAAATAAATGGTAAACCTAACTTAATTTTATTGCTTATTATATCTACAGTGTTAGTTCTATATATTTACATTAATATATTTAGACTGTCCCTTGAGGTTAAGTGGTGTAACCCCAAGCTACAGTTGCTTGGTTGATAAGTCACTTCACCAGTCAGTGTCTGTGTACAGTGGGTAGTTGTTGTTCGCTGGGTTTCAGTTTACCAGTGCTAGTGTTAAATGACTGTAGCTGTTGAGTGATTCCACTAACCTTAACCCTTTCAATATCAAACTACCCAAAAATTTGTCCCTGGCACTATAGCACAAAATTGTTTATTTTAAAATGTTTATATTTATCTAAAAACATTGTATTATAATTTTATGTAAGAACCTTTGTTAAAATATGTTACAAAAACCAGTTTAATTTTTAACATGATGTTATTCATGAAACCACATGAGCAAGACATTCTTATAAAGTACACCACAACAAACTACCCACTAGTAAAGATACTATAAACATTTGAATTAAATCCATATTAAGATATTTTCTGCTAAATCATTACAGGATATTAAGTAAGCAGTGTTTTTCATTAGAAATATAGTAATGAAAGGGTTAAGTCAAGCTGACACCAGGTGTACTATCTCTTAAGAACCATTCTTCAAGCATTTTCCTATCTGTATATTGTACCATGTAGCAACTGATTATGTAAGGTCTATGTCAGAGTATGCTATATCCACGTAGCTATTTATGCTCATATATATAATGTCTGAATTTTTTTTGTAGTTGACTTGTTTTTAGCAGACTTGATTTAACAACAGTTGAACTGTGTTGAAGTTTTGTTTAACTCTTTTGATACCAAGCCACACAAAGCCACCCTTGCTTTTACAATACAAAACTGTTTGTTTTAAAGTGTTTATATCTATCTAAAAACCTTCCATCATAATTTTATCTAAGAACATTTGTTCAATCATGCTCCAAACACCAACTTACTAACAAGAAAGCTAAAATCTTGGTTATTTTCAAATTTTTTTGAAAAACAGTGCCTTTAATTAGTTATATGGTAATGAAAGGGTTAATTAGCTGATATTTTCATATTCCTGTTGGTGCTGAGATAAAACTGTTGAGGGTTGTTTTACAAGTCATAAGTTAAAATCCACTTTAAGTATTTTGTTTCCATGACTATAAATGAAAGCTCTTTGAAATGGTTGGTTTTGTTTTACAAGGGTCGGCTGAAAAGTTCATTGGCTCACTATGAATGTGTGATGCTAGAGCTGTGAAATCTTTCATGCATTACTTTCAACTCTTCTTAATAGCAGCATTGTTTCTTTCCAAGGACTGTGTTGAAAAATAAACCTTATTTGGTCATTCCATGAGAGTATCTTGGTCAACCTATGAACGTTGCAGCCAACCCTCTGAAGGGTTAAAATGGTAAGCTGATTTGAGAAGATTTGGGTACTATTTCTAGTAAATCAAACAATTATGTAGATGTTTCCTTATTGGCTCATAAATAAGTGAGGTACATATGTAGGAGGTGAGGTTAGCCAGTACTATATTGGTCTCAAGAGAAAATAGGAAGTAGGGTCACCACAGTTCAGCTCTGGGGTTTAATTTCTAATTTCACTTTTCTCAGTTTATCGACTGGAAAATGTCAGTCGGAAAAAAAAGATTTGAACAACTTACTAAGGGACAAACAGACTTCTTCCCATACTTACTATAGATTTTATTGGAAGAGGAGAGGAGAAGAAAAATGAGAAGAGGTGTCATTCATCAACCCACTAATATTATAATGAGTAGAGAAATCTGAATGAGACATACTGCTTGTAAAGGTTTACACAAAGAGAGCAGGTATTTGAGCAGGCAATTGTGTGTGTATGCATGCCAGTGCATGTGTGTATACATGCCTGTGTGTGTGTGTGGAGGTGATAAGGGTTGGGTAAAGTTCCTTCAGGAATTCAGTTGACATTTCCAGAGAGTGTTGAAAAGGGTGATGTACAAACAAGCAAAAGTGGAGGCAATGTAAAGCCAACATTAAATATGGTGTAATTAGAGAAGTGGCCTCCTCTGATTCACACCCAACAAATTATTAGGAATACATTCACAATTTTTAAATGTTTCTTTGGTTTATTTCTCCTTGCCTCTCTCTTTCTTTTCTTCTTAAATATCTTTTTTTTTTGTCATACAAACAGCTTTAAATGACCAAATAACTCAGATATGTGTAATATATATATATATGTAGATTCCTGAGTTGTATCAGGGAGTAACCACAGTTTAAAAAGGTACTTAATACATTGGTAGAGTATAGGTATCTTTATTATATATATAGAAATTACTTCCACAGGTCTAGAATTGTTTCACCCATGTGAAATCATCAGGAATTCCTGATGATTTCATACAAATGACAGTTTTAGTCCTGTAGAAGTAATTTCTATATATATATATATATATAATAAAGATATATACATATATATATATACATATATATATATATATATATATATATATATATATATGTGGAGCATTGGGATTGCAATCGAAAGGTTGTGAGTTCAATTCTCAGACCGGGTGATGTGTTGTGTCCTTGAGCAAGACACTTTATTTCACATTACTCCAGTTTACTCAGCTGTAGAAATGAGATAATAGGACTGGGGTCCCTATCATTCCACTGCAAAGTGGTCATGCAGGCGCCACGGAAAAAAAGCACCCAGCACTCACTGTAAATGAGGTTGGTGTTAGGAAGGGCATCCAGCTGTAGAAATCAAGCCAGAATCAGTTCCCGTCCCACCCTTGCAAGCAGAGAAAAGCGGACGTAAAATGATGATGATATATATATATGTATATATCATCATCATCGTTTAATGTCCATTCTTCCATGGATTAAATGGGTTTTCCCATTTGAGGCAAATCAGATCAGATGACTGTCTTACTCACACAGTACTGTCTGGCTTGGTTTCTATGGCTGGATGCCCTTCCTAACACCAACTACATTTACAGTGTAGACAGTGTGCTTTTTGTCATGACAGCTACATGACACTTTACTGTGTGTACTGGATGTTTTTTTGTGATTATACCAACATGACCATTTTACAGTGTGGACTGGCAGTTTTTGATGTGGCACCAAAACGACCGCTTTAGAGTGTTGAGTATAAGTTCATTCTCTCTCATCTTGAAATGTGACAACCTGTCCAACTGATAGCAGCATGGGAAACGAATGTAAAGTAATGTCATTGATGATTCACACACTTATCACATTAAATATACTCTCTCTATGTATATATGTATATATCTCGGTATGGTGAACTAACTATATATGTATATATATATATATATGTGTGTGTGTGTGCATATATATGTTGTACTGCACCTGAGCACTGTACACATTATTATTATTATCATTACATATATATAGAGAGAGAATTTAATTTAGGAAAAAAGAACAAAGATTACCATTCAAATCATTTTATTAATTTCAACATCTGTTTCGGTTCAACGAAATGTAATTGCAAACATCAATAATAATTTGCAGATTAATAAATTAATTAATTAAATCAACAACCATTGCAATCACATATCACAAATCTCTTCAGGAAACAAATATCAGATTTAGGGAATGCATGTCCCAAAATACCAGGTAAACCCATGTCATAGCTGACATGGGTTTGTACTCAATGTGCACACCTAAGCAATATATTTTGTGGAACAGCAGTCACCTGTACATACAAGTCACTGCTTTTCATGTTGAAAATAAAAGATAAAGGCCAACTCAGACTGCCATAATGCAAAGGACTAAAAAGATACCATTCTAACAATTCCACCAACTCACCATCCTAAACTGGTACCTTAACAACCCCAAACAGATGAAAGCAATGTTGATCATGGCAAGATTTGAACTTTGAGCACAGAGAACCAGAACAAATACTAAAATGCACCTTTATCTGGTACTCTTAACTTTACCACATTAAACAGTCTACACACACACACACACACACACGAAGGCCTTTGATCATAGGTCTGCTCTATCAGTGATAACCTAGAAACCAAGAACAGAACAACAATAATTGAGTAAGTGTGTGTGTGCAGGAATATATATATATAAGGAATGTGGTGAGTTGAGAGATACTGTGCTTAGAAGGACCTGTCCAACCCATGAAGGTGTGGAAAAACAGACACATACAAATAAGGATATAGACACACACACACTCACATATATGTACATTAAGTTGTACATCTGTAAATAATACTGTTTATGTGTAGTGGGTTAAGAAATACCTGATCCACCCCAAACAAACACCAAGGAGCATCTTTGTTGTTAACAGACTTACTAGGAATAACACACAAATGTCTCTTAAATTATATCAGCCTATCTTTAAAATGAATGACATAACATTAGATCATGTAGTCATTGATATACTATATCTGCACAACAGATAGGATGGTCACAGCTGGAAAGTATGTTGGCTGGATCAGGCTGAACCTGGTCTAAAAAAAACAACCGTCACTGGATAATAATAGTGTAACCAGCAATAGCGACATCTGTTGCAAGACAATACTGATTATGAAACAGTTTTTAACCTAATCTCACATGACAAATATCATTTACACATCTGTTCCTCTATGATAGCATAGGGTTGCACAAGCCGAGCTTTCAACACATTTATCTTATATCTATCTTCCTTTTCTTTTGTAATGCCTAGCATTCAATAGTGGATGTTCTATTATCTAGGATTTAGACACATTATTTCAAAACTGAATGTATCATCTTCCAAAGTCTCATTGAAAGTGTGAAATTACTTTAAAAAACTGTTTCAAAACTGGACATAGCATTATCTAATGATCCTTTGAAAAAGGAGTGAAGTGATTTGAAGAAATATTATTGCAATACTGAACACACTATTATGCAGGATTTAAACAAACATTATCTTAAAACTGGGGTTTGGGAGGTAGAGATGTCTGGCTGAGGCATCCTAAAAGGTGGAAAGGTATACTGGTTCTCAACTGACTCTCACTGTCCGAGACAATATTTCAGCCACACCAAGGTAACTGTTTTTGCTGGTAGGCTAAACTTAGGAACTGAATATATTGATGGTCAGCATCAAACATTTCTAAGACTCACTGAAATGCTATGATGGACAAACAGTCAAACATCTAGATCCCCCACTTCCTAATGACTGGCTGCTCCAGTTACAAGAACTTGATAGGTTGACTGACTAGTATTTTAAGATCTGACCTCACCACTCCTTCAAAGATCTTGATCTATCTCTACATCAGATACTCTCCTCTATCAACTTTTCTTCTTTAGTTCCTTTTGCTCCTTATGGAGCATTCAGTGATGAGTGATCTCTATTCCACACAATCACATTTACTATATCATCATTAATGTTAGTTATGCATTCCATTGAAAATATTTCCAACAATTCTTTTATAATTTGAGCTTTTTAATACATAAATATCTCATGCACGCACACACATTTATATGCATGCACACACTTATAGAGGATTGTGAAGGCTCTAGATTTTGATTTGCATATTTTTAAATAGGCCTCTCATAATCTCCCTTTAACACAAAAAGAAGAAACCCTTTGTTATCAGCAGTGGTGATTGATCCTGTGTTGGTTTTAATTGAGCATTCAGTTGTTCAATCAATTGAATGTACAACTCATGAATTAATATGTAGGTGGTTAAGTATTCCACTGGCAAGTCACTGTAGCTCCCAAGCTAAATCAGCATGACAATATACAAGGCTGAACCTTTGAATTATAGGTTTCATCCATCTGATAGGCTTCCACACAGTTTTTGTCTATCCAATTTCACTCACAAGCCTGGGATTAATCTGAGGTTATAATAAAGACAGTTGCCCAAGATGCCACACGGTAAGATTAAGCCTGGAACCTCAAGATTGTGAAGCAAACTTCTTAACCATTAAGCCAAGCATGTGTCCACATCAAGCCATAGTGTTGGACTAGGTAATAACCCAAAATGTCATTGTCTACAACTAAGAGCAAAATGTCTGAACACCCATAGTTTTTGTTAGAAATCTTTCCCTGTGGTAACAATCTATCTCAATTGCTCTAAACTTCTTCAGACATCCCACAGCGCCTTGCATGAGCCAAATATTTCTTGCTACCAACGAAAGCTTTTCCTCCATATTGACTAAGGCTGCTTCCCAAATGGCACTGGGTTTTCCAGCTCTCCCATATGACAAGAAAGAAAAAAGAAAAAAAATTCAAAAATTCAAAAAGCTAACTATTAAAATGTTAAACAGTAACCAATTTTCAAGTAAGTTACTGCAACAGTTTTGGTTTGTTTTTTTTTTTTCTTTTTGTTTTGTTTTTATTACTTCAGCTTTATAATAACAGTTTCATATAAAACCAGTTCAGCTAAACAAAATTACAAATTAAATCAATATGAGAGACTGTTTCATTTTTTAAATTATTATTATTATTAATCTTTCTGTGTTTGTGGGTGGGGGTGGGGGAAAATGTCTGCTACCTATCATATACTGCCCCCACCACCACCACACATGGTTATCTCCAGCCTTACATTGCATCACCACCATATATTATAGGACTAACCCTCGCCTTAAACTGCACCACCACCACCATCACACATGGAAAACTGCTGCCTTACACTGCCCCCACTCCACCATTATATGGCAACCAAGTTGAGAAACAAAAATGGATATAAGAAAAATCTGATGTGTGCAAAAGGGAAGATTGCACTGATACAGACATGTAATGTGTATGGAGGATGACAGATGGGTAAAGAAATGCAAAGAGTTCCAAGTGGAAGGAACCGACAAAAGAGGCAGACCAAGGAAGACACGGACAAAAGTGATGAAAGCCAATCTGGGGGGGGGGGGGGGGGGGCTGAAACTTACAAAAGAATACAACAGATGGTAAGATGCCATACTGGAAACAACTCATTCAACAAGATGTGTAATAATATCCCAAGCAAGCTGACAGAGAAACACTTCATATGTAACAGATTAAATGGAGTAGTTGCACATTAAGAGTAATTGGGAAATGAATTATTTCCTCTAATCGACAGTTCATTGGAAATAGATGATAGTTTCTATTAATCCAGATACCTAATCAGCAATGGAGATGGATGTGTTATGAAAACATACTCTGCAGGATGTGCCAAGTTAATTAATGTGCCCGAATGACACAGCACAAATCAGCTAAAAGAAAAAATGATCACATCAGAGGAGACAGTTGTGTTGAGCAAAAGATAACATTGTGTTGGTATAGCCACGTAATGTATATGAACGATAACAATTGGGTGAAGAAGTGCTAAGTCAGGGGTTCTCAACCTTTTCTTGTGTGATTGCCCACTTTCATGTGGAAAATTTTTCCACTGCCCTCCTATATAGTAAATATTCAAAAGCATACCAAAAATGTTTGATAAAAGTTTGTTACTGGCTCATTATTCCCATTTAGCCTCCTGTTTTTATTTATTTATTTTTAGAGAGATTCTTTGTATATATCCTTTAAATATTTTTGTTGGGGTAGCATATATTGAAATACCATCTTAATATTCCAAATCCTATATCATCCACCAAAATTTCCAATTGCACACCATTTTCTGTTCAGTTACTCATCGTCCAGCCAACAGTTGAAATCGCCCACCAGTGGGCAATATCGCTGAGGTTGGGAAACCCTGTGTCTGATATGAAGAAGATGGACTTCATACACACACACGTAACTGTCTACTATACTATGAATATAGACATCAGCAGCTTAACAGTGTTCTTCAGATTTTAAGTAGTTTGTCCAAATGTACACACCTTAACTCTCATAACAAGAGAGCCACTACACAGTCAGTCAACCAGCTAAAACACGCAGTCAAATTTCACTCAAACAACACCCTTTTGCCTTTAAAAAGGAAGACAATTAGGGTAATTTAATTAAGGATTTACAAAAAAGTTGATTGATCATGTCTGGAGTGCTTTTGATCCGGGCTGACCTAAAATTAGGTAACAACAAAAACACCATACAGCCCAGTACAGTGTTCTTCAGATATGAAGTATTTTATTGAAAGACCTTCAAATGTTTTCATAAAAATCCTCTATATTATTCCATATACAATACATACATTTATATGTATATCACTATATCGGAGCACCAATACAAATTTTTAATTTAAGCCTGGCTGGCTACCGCTCTGTATGCAAATGAATTTCATCAGCTCATAAACATGGGCTGAATTCTCTAAGATTCTAGCTTACATTAGCCTCAGGGAGAAATGTAGTCTCAATAAACCCTAATAAGCGAGAAACGCGTCAATTACTTCCTCCTATTTTGGTGTGTGATGATAGTTACAACCTTAAAAATTGATCAAATGTTTTTCATATTATTCAATATACAGTACATACACATAATCTTAACTCACACTGATATAATACAGTACTAAGTTACCAACAACAATGTCACACTATTATAACACAATACTAAGTAACTGAATACAATGTCTGACTGCTTCAATTTTTATTTATTTTTTATTGCTGTTTTTTTTTTTTTTTTTTCCAGGTATAAATTATGTTCATGCCTTTAGTTATATGGACTGGGAAGTAAATAAAAAATAGATTAAAATTTTCTTAAGTCCATTAATCATCCAGGTACAATGTAAAGTCGAAAAAGCATGCAGCCTAAATAACAATATCAATGTACAATTTATAGAGGAGGGCAAATGTATAAAAGCTGCAGATTCCAGGTCACATTATTATTGTATCTCGCCGAGGTTAACTTTGCCTTTCATCCTTACGGGGTCGATAAAATAAAGTACCAGTAATGCGCTGGGATAATTGCTGGCCTTGTGCCAAAAGTAGAAACAATTATTATTGTATGTTGTGTTTTTAACATTTCACCAAACACAATCACATACTGTCATCTACATTGATACCACCCAGGGCCCCAAACACAACCCCATACTGTCAACTACATTGATACCACCCAGGGCCCCAAACACAACCCCATACTGTCAACAACATTGATACCCCCCAGGGCCCCAAACACAATCACATACTGTCAACTACAATGTTAACACTCTCCCCCACTCCACCCCCACACTGGACTCCAAACAACCACATACTGTCAACTACACTATTACCCCCCCCCCCCCTTCTCCCAATCATCCTAAATAAGTTAGATTACTATATATAATTCTGCTCTCACAGAAACTTAAGTCTTATCCAACAACTGACTCAATAGGTATTGTAGGTGGCATTGGTAGCTATAATAGTATAATTATAGTAGAAAAGTAATAATATACATAGAGTTTCCCTTTGTAAACTTTAGGTCAAATATTGGGTTAAATACATCTGCTTATGTAGAATCCTAAAAATACACATCACTTGCTCTCAGATAGATACAAAAATTATTAGTAATGTATAATCAACTGTGTGTGCGTGTGTGTTAGTGTGAGTGCATGTCGCCTATAGTTTGTGTTAGTTAGTGTGTGTGACACCTATTTTCATTGTGCCATGGCCCTCATTTCTTTTCTATAACTTCCAACTAGAAATAGATTGGACTCTATTAACTCTTCTCCTGCAGTAATTCAAATGCTTACTTGTGGACAGATTGTTGTGCTAATTTGCAATATTAGATAGAGTAAACACTTTAATTTTTAATGTGGCACCATCATAGTGTTCTTTTATACTTTTCAAGAATGTCTTGCTCATGTGGTTTGATGTGGGTACAGAATGTTAGGAGTTAAGAATGCTGAAATTACAGAGACAATATCAGGTCTAACCTTTGTTTACCAACCATTGTATTGTGCTTCTTTCCAAGAATTACAATACACTTTGCTGACGACTATATGGTTATTATGGCTGTAAATTGGCAGAGCCATTAGAACATTAGATAGAATGCTTTGAGGTATTCGTTTCAAATCTGAGTTCAAAACATGCTAGGTTCAACTTTGCCTTTCAATCATTCAAGGTCGATATTAAAAAAAAAGTACCCGTTTAGTACTGGGTCAATTCTTCCTCCATCTCTCTATCCTATATATATATATATTAAAATAACAGATTAAAGTTTAAGCAAAGATTCGCTGCTTTCACCCTTAACGGGATCTTCTGAAACTAAAAAAAAATCAATCTGTGAACGCAGAAGTAAATATTTCGAAAAACGTTACACACTATATATATATACACACACACACACACTATATATATATATATATATATACATATATACACACACACACACACACACACACAGAGATAGTGTCATAATGTTGTAATGCAGACAGCCAGACATACAGACATTATTCTCTGTTTTAGATATATAGATAACAAGGTGAAATTTTATATAGGCTATATGTTAAGATGCCATAAGGACAAACGCATAAGAGAAATTTAAATGCTTGGAGATCTACAATAAAAACAACTATAATTGTTTCTACTTTTAGCACAAGGCCAACAATTTGAAGGGATGGGGAAAGTCGATTAAATCGACCCCACCGCATTACTGGTGCTTCATTTCATCAACCCCATAAGGATGAAAGGCAAAGCTAACCTCAGCTGGATTTGAACTCAAAATATAAAGGGCCGTAACTCTATGCCACAAAGCAAAGCGTCCATCACTCTACAGATACTGCCAATCCACAACAATAATAAACATTTTAAGGACATTTTTCTTGCTAGCATGGTTAGCTTTGAAGGCCCTATGACAAGCTTCTCCATTTTGCCCTGTCTGCAACTCTTTCTACCATATTGGTGGCTTTCATTTGTCTCAAACCTCATATACCAGTTTCCACAAGAGGTATCAGGTACTTGAACATCAGAAATTAGTTGAACATTTCCTTATTTCAATCAGGTCCTCCACCTTCAGGTTTGATCTGAGAATCTCTCTAAAAATAAAATGTAGTTTATACAGATCAGTCTTAACCATTTCTAGTTAGTTTTTATAATTTGATTCTAGAGTTTTACTTGTTTAGACTGCAACTTATTTCATTAAATGTCCCTATTTATATTCTTTTACTGCCTTGAAGAAATTGTCATCACATTGACCCTAGTACTTATTTTTTTCAAGTCTGGTACTTATTTTATCTATTTCTTTGTGTAAAATTGTTAAGTTATGACACACACACACGATGGGCTTCTGCAGAGTTTCTGTCTATCAAATTTCACTCACAAGGTTTTAGTGAACCTGAGGCTATAGTAGAAGACATTTGTCCAAGGTGCCACAATAGGAGTGAGCCCATGTGTTTGCCAAGTGAACTTCTTAACTACACAACCTTGTCTGTGTATATAAGAATGAAATACAGTTTTTACAGTTCAGTCTAATTCATAGTTAGCTACTGTAATTGAATTTCATTGCCATTTGGGAAAACAAACTACTTTGTTACTTTGTTTAAATTGTACACCATTTCTCTACATATCTCATATTTTACAGTGCCATATATATATATCTATGCCGTACTGTTTAAATACACACACACTCACACTTCCATACGCAGTTCCCAGCCACACTTAAACAAAAACACATCCAGTACACACTGTAAAGTGGTTGGAATTAGAAAGGATATCTAGCTGTAGAAGCCATGTGCAAAATAAGTAATGTATGAGTAAGATCTAGCTCTCCAACTCATTTAATTTCAGAGTATGTCAACCCATCCAACCAACATCAGTATGAAAAACAGACCTATGATGGTGGTGATAATAAATTGTGTATGTTTGGTTAGTGACTTACTTGATTATAATATCCCTATTAATAACTATGGGTTAAATAGCCTCCCCAATCTGCAATGAGCTTAGCATTGTAAATACAGCTATAACCCTGACATGACCAAAACCAAACAGAAAGTGGTGGAGGTCAATCAAGGAGGGGGTTCAGCCAACAGGAGTGAGAAGACCTTGGATTGAATTAATAATTTTTTATAAATGCATACACACATACACGCACATACAGAATAACATTTAAGGAGAATTTCCAAATAAGGGCAAAAATATCTGCTGTGATCAGAAAGAAAAAAAACAATTGATTTCAGCATTTGGAATAGATCTCCATCAGTTTCGATGATGAATGCTCCAGTTGTTTAAGCAATGGAACCTGCTCATGAAATTAACAAGTGAGTGCCTGAGTTTTAGGGTGACAGTGTGTGTATCAAGGCTGGCCTTTTGCATTAGATACAGTTCATATGAGAGGCTTCCAAACACTTCAAAACTTCCATGCTTCCCGAAATTTGCCAACACCACACATGATATTCCCTCTCCATATGCATGCATATGTGTGTGTGTGTGTGTGTGTGTGTGTGTGTGTGTGTGTGTGTGTGTGTGTGTATATCATGACTCACACACTGTTCACGTTCCTCGTTCATTATTCTGTGTACTATACATGCACCTTTAATGAGTTGTAGTGTACCTGAGCACTGTACACAATAATTTTCATTATTATTTTAGTTTCTATCTACCCAATTTCACTTAAAAACCATGGGTCAAACCAAGGCTATGGCAAAAAACACTTGCCCTAGATACCACATGATCAGATTAACCTCAAGGCTTAATGATTGCAAAGCAAACTTTTTAACCATTTCAACCAATTATAGAGTAAGAAAGAAACTTCAATTGCTACTGACTGATCATCAATTACTGTCATTACATCATTTTGTAACACTCTTTCATAATTACTGACTGAAAATTCTGTCTGCGTTCACAGACAAACGATTTGTGTTTGTTTCTTTTTTTTATTTCACTTTCATGTGTATATTAGTGTTACTGGGAAAAGAGAGAACTCTGGTGGTAGGATATTTCTTGGAAAATATTAACTGAAACTTTGTATTAATATACAATTTGAAACAATGCTTTATATTCAATGTATGTATATGTGTGTGCAAGCATGTGTGTGAGTGTGTGTGTGTGCTTATGTGTGCTAGTCTGTGTGTGTGTGTGTGTGTGTGTGTGTGTGTGTGTGTGTGTGTGTGTGTGTGTGTGTGTGTGTGTGTGTGCTTATGTGTGTGTGTGTGTGCTTATGTGTGTGTGTGTGCTTATGTGTGTGTGTGCTTATGTGTGTGTGTGTGTGCATGTGTACGCATGTATGCATGGAAGTGTGTGTGCATGTGTGTATGCATGCAAGTGTGCATGTGTGTATGCATGCAAGTGTGCATGTGTGTATGCATGCAAGTGTACATCCAAGTACGTGTGCATGTGTGCCTGTGTTCTTGGCAAATTAAGATCAATAAAATAAGTAATAGATAGAATTAAGTAGTGAGAACAATCTGATCACCGAAGCTCTTAAAGACATTGGCCAGTATGACTGCAGTCCAGTCGAATGACTGAAATCAAATCAATGAAAGATCTGCCTCATCTGTTTTGTTGATTGTATGTATATGAGACTAAAACATCACCACAGTTCACTACCCTTAAACATGAACAGCACACAGTTAAGAGCCCTCATATCCACTTCAAATGCTAAGCTTCACTGTCACTAAGGCTCTCTCATGGCAAATGCACATCATAAATATAACTAAAACTTCATCTAATTATTGGTCCTTCTCTTCAGTGTACTGAAAGGTCACTTGTCTAATTGGCATCGAATTACTGACGGACATGCTTCCAGTCTTTAACCTGCAGATGTTCCATCTCCTCTCTCAACCCATGACTTTTACTGTTCCTCTGAAACCAACTGATGAGACTGATGCTGTTTGTTTTCTATGTTAATGTTGACATTGTTTAGCTTTCTCAGTGTAATTGTCAACATATGACAGCAAGAAGTCCTACTACAGATCACATTATTCCAAAGAGTGTATGCTTGCAGCTGGAGACCACCTGTAACATATTCTATTTCCAATGAAACTATTATCAACATGAGTTCACAAACTAGTTCAAATGCCACCGCCCACCCCCACAAACACACTAAAAGAAAACAGTGTTATTTCAAGGAATATTCTAATTCTATACTAATTCTAATTCTATCTTATCTCTCTCGGTTATTTACCATGCGCCCCCCCCCCCCTCTCTCTCTAGGATTACTATCTCTACCTATTTAACTTCATTCATCTTGGAACTATTGGAGAGATAAAACCCTTTTCCCTTATCTGCTAAAATGTATCATTAGAGTTGATTTCATTTCGTTCCGGCCACCCATCCATACAAATCTTCGAAAGGTATCTTAGTTAGTTTTATGACGCTATTATTGTTAATATTACTACTGTTTTTCTGCTGTATTATTTACTGTTTTTCTGCTGTATTATTGATAAATTTTCGAAGGTATCTTAGTTCCTATGACGTTACTATTGTTAATATTACTGCTGTTTTAACTTCGGATATTTACCATGCGGTATTCTAATTCTATCGTATCTCTCTCGGTTATTTACCATGCGGCTCTCAGTGCCCACCTCACAATTTCCCTCCCTCCCACCCACCCCCACACAATTTCCCTCCCTCCCACCCACCCCCACACACCACCATAGCCTATTCGACCAATCAAACCTCAGCATGCCATTTCCGCTGCTGCTGCTGCTACTACCTACCTAACTAACTTTCTCCTCCTCTGGCGCAGCCCAACACACCCTGCCATTACCCCACCACCACTGTTCTTCTAGCCCTCAATTTTCCCACCGTTATGGATGGATGAGCTGAGAATACATTTGAGCAACTCTGAATCAATAGATGAAATATGAATCTGCGAGCTACCAAGCACCCACGTGAAGCGCCAACCCAGAGACCCTCCCCTATGAGTGTCGACAAATGCCCAAAACTCCGAGTTGGTACCATCAATGTAGGCTCAATGAAAGGAAGAGCAGGAGAAATCGTAGAAATGCTAGAGCAAAAGGAAGTTGATGTATGCTGTGTGCAAGAGACTAGATGGAGAAGAGAGTCTGCTAGAGTCCTTGTAGGAAAAAGTCAGTGCTACAAATTTTTCTGGGTGGGAAATGACGATGGGATGGGGGGTGTAGGTATACTATTAGCTGACAAGTGGGTAGATAAAGTATTCTTAGTGTACAGGGTAAATGCAAGAATCATTAAACTCAGACTAGTCCTGAATAAGACAATTACCACAATAATATCAGCTTACGCACCCCAATCGGGGCTGCCAGACGAACTTAAGGATAGGTTTTACGAGTCCCTAATACACACTACTGCTCTAACAGACGACAAGGACTTCCTAATCATCGCAGGAGATTTTAACGGACACGTAGGTAAACACTGCGACGGCTTCAATAGAGTACATGGAGGCCATGGAGTTGGCACACGGAATGAGGAAGGATTCAGACTTCTAGAATTCTGCGACGCCAATGACATGTCGATATGTAACACAAACTTTAAAAAACCCGACAACCACCTGATCACCTATAGATCAGGGGAGCACTCTAGTCAGTTAGATTTTATCCTCATCAGAGGACGTGACAGATGGACGGTCGTAAACACAAAAGCCTTCCCTAGTGAGGAATGTACATCCCAACATAGCTTAGTTGTCAGCGACCTCACGGTCAGAACTAGACGAGCCCTGAAACAGAGGCCAACCTGGAGAAGAAAGATCTGGAAGCTGAAAGTCCCCTCAACTTAACAGATTTAAAGATATTTTACTCAACGCCTACGACAGTAAAGAAGAACAGATAGAGACATTTAATGTAGAAGAGAACTGTGAGTTCCTAAAAAATAATTTACTAGAGGCGACGGACGAGGTCTGTGGCTGGAGTAAGACCTCAAGCAGGAGGAGAGTGACTTGGTGGTGGAACAATAAGGTAGATGAAGCAGTCAGGGCCAAGAGACAGGCATGGAAAGAATGGAAGAACGGGGGGAGCAGGGTACATTACATAGAGACCAAGAGGGAAGCTAGACGACAAGTATACTTAGCTAGGAGGGAAGCAGAGGATAGAAAATTCAAGCATGTTTTACAACATGAGGACCAGAAACAGGAGGTATTCAAGATTGCGAGGCAGTGTGTCAGAGATAGTTGTGATGTCATTGGAGAGAAGTGTATCCGGAATGATAAAAGTGAGCTTGCCCTCACAAGTGCTGAGAAGAAAGATGCATGGAAGAGTCATTATGATAGATTACTAAATGAGGAGAATGCATGGGAAGAAGAGACCCTACCCCAAGTAGACCCTATAGAGGGACCAGCAGTACAAGTCAGCGGCAGCGTAGTAAGTAAGGCAATCAGAGATAAGAAGATGGGGAAGGCAACCGGTCCATCGGGTATAGCTGCCGAGATGCTGAAGGCATCTGGGTCTGTAGGTCACACTATAACCACATGTATCGTTAACCAGGTAATACTAGAAGGGGCCATACCAAAAGATTGGTGCAGTAGCATCATTGTCAACTGCTACAAAGGCAAAGGCGACGCACTAGATAGAGGAAACTATAGAGGTATAAAGTTGATGGACCAGGTCATGAAAGTAACAGAAAGAGTTATAGCACAGCTGATTAGGGACCGGGTGAATATAGACGAGATGCAATTTGGGTTTGTACCAGGAAGAGGCACCACTGATGCCCTCTTCCTTGTGAGGCAATTACAGGAAAAGTACCTAGCTAAAAGTAAGCCACTCTACTTGGCATTTGTCGACCTTGAGAAAGCCTTTGACAGAGTTCCACGTGCTGTAATCTGGTGGGCTCTTAGAAAACTAGGAGTAGATGAATGGCTTGTGAAAGCGGTACAAGCCATGTATAGGGGAGCAGTCAGCAAAGTTAGGATTAGCAATGAGTATAGCGAGGAATTTAGCGTACAGGTTGGGGTCCACCAGGGGTCTGTTCTTAGCCCTCTCCTGTTCATCATAGTCCTGCAGGCAATAACGGAGGAATTTAAGACCGGATGCCCATGGGAACTCCTGTATGCTGATGACCTCGCACTCATAGCTGAATCTATGATAGAACTAGAGAATAAATTCCAAACCTGGAAGCAGGGACAAGAGAGAGAAAGGGTCTCAAAGTCAACATGACAAAGACTAAGGTCCTTGTAAGTAGACGAGAAAACAGAACCCAGATCCCCTCAGGGAAATGGCCTTGCTCAGTATGTAGGAAAGGTGTAGGTAGGAACTCTATTCTCTGCCCCAAATGCAAACAATGGGTACACAAGAGATGTAGCGGGATCTCAGGAAGCTTAATTAAGAATGTAGGATTCACATGCAGCAGCTGTGCTGAAACAGCAAGCAGCAAACAGCCACAGGAAACAAGTACCACCAATCTCTGGGAGGGCCCTGTAGAAACAGTAGACAGCTTCTGCTACCTAGGTGACCGAATTAGCAACAGAGGTGAGTGTTCAGAAAGTACAATAACTAGGGTAAGAACGGGATGGAAGAAGTTTAGGGAACTACTACCACTGCTAGCTGCAAAAGGCTTCTCCCTCAGAATGAAAGGCAGACTGTATGATGCGTGTATCCGAACAGCGATGTTGCATGGTAGTGAGACCTGGGCGCTGAAGGTGGAAGACTTACGTAGATTAGAGAGAAACGAAGCCTGCATGCTCCGATGGATGTGTAACAGTAATATACGTGAACGACAAAGCATAAATGAATTGAGAGAGAGACTGAGCATAAGAGGAATCAAATGCTGTGTGCAGGAGAGGCGGTTGCGCTGGTATGGACATGTGATGCGTATGAAGGATGACAGCTGCATAAAAAGGTGCAGAGCACTAGAAGTTGATGGAAACCGCGGAGTGGGGAGACCCAAGATGACCTGGGATGAGGTGATAAAAGCCGACCTTACCCAATTACACCTCTCAAAGACAATGATACACGACCGTGACTTCTGGCGTCACGCAGTAATACAGAGTACCCAACCTCCCATGGGTACATGCTGAAGCATATAAACAATATGCCCCCACACCCCCCACCGCAAGGTGGTCGTGGAGGTGCCACGGCAAAAAAGCACCCAGCCCACACTGTAAAGTGGACGTGTAGGCGCCACGAAAAAGCACCCAGCACTCACTGTAAATGAGGTTGGTGTTAGGAAGGGCATCCAGCTGTAGAAATCAAGCCAGATCAGTTCCTGTATGAGCAAGGCATGGTCAGCCGACCAGACACTGCACACAACAGGACAACCCGTCTAACCCATGCTAGCGTGGAAGAACGGACGTAAAACGGTGATGATGATGATGATGATAGAACAAGTAGTATCCTAAACATTGCAATAGTAATAAAGATTGGTAATATAGACACAAAGCTATACATTTGAAGAAGGGAACAATTGATTAATTCATTCTAACATTGGCACAAGGCCAGCAATTTGGGGGGAAGAGGAAAGTCGATTGTCGAACCCCAGTACTTTACTGGGCAAAAACAAAGTTGACCTCAGCAGGATTTGAACTCAAAATAAAGAGCCCCAAAAAATATTGCTAAGCATTTGTCCTATGATCTAACAACTCTGCCAATCTACCATCTTTCCACCTCTAATGCTTTATATGTAGGAGAGAAAAGGGGAAGCAGCCTAAAAATTTACAAGGGTTAGAGATAATAAGGTAGAGATATGTAGGAGGGGTGGTGGTGAGGAGCCTCTGAGGAGGGGGCACCTTGTAATAATTGTTTCTACTTTTGGCACAAGGCCAGCAATTATCCAGATGAAAGGTAAAGTTAACCTCGACGAGATTTGAACTCAGAATGGCAAGGGCTGTAACTCTATACATCAAAGCATGGTGCCCGACCCACTACCGATACTGCCAATCCACCGCCATTTTGTAATAATTGTTTCTACTTTAGGCACAAGGCCAGCAATTACTCAGTTCATTACTGGTACTTTATTTTATCGACCCCGTAAGGATGAAAGGCAAAGTCAACCTCGGCGGGATTTGAACTCAGATCGTAAAGGGACGTAAGTATGCTGGAAAGCATGGCGTCCGACCCTCTACCGATACTGCCAATTCTCCGCCATTTTGTAATAATAATAACTAAAGAGGATCTATGGAAATTACATATTTTATTAATGTTCTTATTTGAAGGTGCATAGCTTAGGGTTAATGGTTAGGGGTATTCAGCTTGCAATTGTGAGTTCTATTCCCCGGCAGCACACTATATTTTTGAGCAAGACACTTTATATGTTGCTCCAGTACATTCAGCTGGCAAAAATGAGTTGTACATATAATTCAAAAGGCCTCATGCAATGGTGAACCTCCTTGAGAATTTGGTTTTGGGTATATATGTCTGTACAATGCTCAGCCTGCTCATGTTAATATCATGAGCAGGCTGTTCTGTTGTCCCATCAAATGGAACACTGGTCGTTGAAACTAACGGAGGTTCAACTCCTATTTTGATACATAAATTTATAGATCTTCATAGTATTGATTCATTATGTTATAACTTTTTGACTATGTCTTTTATTTTGTTCCATAATTGCAGGCATGTATATGGTCCACAACCCCTGATGGAGTCATAGGGGTGCCAAATTGACATACAGCATTTCTAGGGCATTTTTAAATCTGCTGGCACCCATCTCTCTCCAGATCTGAATACAGCAGATTTCTCTCAGAGTAAGACAGAGAATAAGAGAATGGAAAGAGATACAGAATAAGAATTGACTCTAGTACTTGATTGGTACTTTTTTTTTATCAACCTCAAATAGACGAAACGCAAAACTGACTTTGACGAGATTTCAATTGAGAGAGCAGAAAGCTGAAACAAATACTGCAAACCCTTCTATCCAACTTTCTAACAACTCTGCCAATTCGCTGCCTCGTTCCATAGCTACCGTTCTTAAAAGTATAACACTTGAACACATTTAGGGTGTTTCAAAAGTCACTATTTTGAATAGCAATAAGTGCACCAATATAGATAGTAATTTTTGAGACACCCTGGATATAGACAAACAAATACAAGAATTAAACACTGTACTATTGTTGAAAATATGGTTAGTAAAAATTTTAAACATGTTCATAAAGTATCTCCTTTTTTAGATGAAACATTCTAATTTGTTCACCCTGCTTACGTGAGTATTCTCCTGAAACTATCTCTAAAACAATTTCTTCACTAAACTTTAACTTACAATTCAAACTATACATTAACCATAGTAATCTCTGTAACAATACAATCTCTCCAGTCTATGTGGGATCTCTGTGTCTCTCTGTTTTCTTGATCATACTAAGAAATAAGCAGATAAACCATAAGAGCCATATGCTGAGCAAACAAGAGAAAAGAGAAAAGTCTCACTGTAAAATCAGGCATCTTCTTGTTTTGGCAACATAATGCCTGGCTGTTAACAACATCAGTTATATCTGAAGGGCTAAGTTGACATATCAGAGAACATGTCATATGTTTCACACTTAACACAACAGGAATACAGGAAGCATCTATTTCTTAGCAGATATTGTGGCACCAGCTGAAAGAAGTGGTGGCAGTATTGAGGTAAGGTTTAGTGAAAAGGCTGCTAATCAAGGTATTATGGTAAGATTTGGGGGAAAGGATCGCTAGTGGAGGCACTGTGGTTAGATTTAGTGCAAGAGGTGGATGTACTGATGTTAGATTGAGTGGAAGGGACTACTGGTGGTGGTGGGGAGTTAAATTTTGTGGGGTGTGGTAGTGTGGCTGTGTTTGAAGCGAGGTCAACACTGAAATGGTATTCGAGTTAGATTTGGCAGCATTTACTTCAACTCTGCTGCTTTTACTATAGTAGTGATTTCTAAATTTGGCACAAGGCCACAAATTTGGCAGTGGAA
Source organism: Eledone cirrhosa (assembly GCA_964016885.1). NCBI lineage: Eukaryota > Metazoa > Mollusca > Cephalopoda > Octopoda > Eledonidae > Eledone > Eledone cirrhosa. The sequence continues at coordinate 83,194 of CAXHJY010001226.1, forward strand.
GGGAATAATCGTTTATTAAATTGACTCCAGTATCCAACTGGTAGTTATTTTATCAAACCCTAGAAGACGAAAAATAAAGTTGATTCGGAATGCAAAAGACCTTACAATAAATACAGCAAAATATTTTGTTCAACACTAAAGATTTCACCAATTCACCAGTCTCTGTTTTCATTATATTAACAATATTCCATGCCTAAAAAAATTTTTTTTTATAATTTATTCTGCCAATTTCTTCTTTTAGTCCTTGCTAGCTGAAGCTGGAGAATATTTCTGCTTCACCTACTCTCTCATTCACATATATAGACACACATACAACTGGAGAGTAGCCAAGATAGTCAATATAAAAGTTTATACACTATAGAAACATAACACCAGTCATCACTTTAACCATACAACAGACAGTATTGCTAAAATGGCACAATAGTCCCCGTTAACCATTGCAATGTTTGAGCTTATCATAACAGCATTAACTCTTTTGATATCAAACTGCCTGGTTCTATGATATTACGCCGTTTATCTAAAATCTTACCATCATAAATTCATTTAAGAAACTTTGTTATACTTCAAACACCAACTTAATAATGAGAAAATCAGTTATATTTAGTTATATCACTAAATCTCTCTAAATTCTTGATTATTTTCAAAATTATTTGAAAATAGGTAGTGTATTTCATTAGATTTATGATATACATTGCTAATGTTTCAATTAATTTTAAAATAATCAAATATTTTGAGAAATTTAGTAAAATATATATAACTGTTTCAGATGTAAGCTCATATTTGTAACATTACTAAACTCTTAACAGATTTGGGAGAAAATATCTAAAATTGGTTTTGTTAATTCAAATGTTTATAGTATCTTTACAGAGTATGTCAAAAATTTGATATAAACTAAAGTAAAGACTTGACGTTTTATGTGATGAGCCATAGACCTCTTTTATACTCATCAACAATGTTTTTCTAATATGGTTTCATGCAATACAGAATGTTAAAAGATAACAAAATGTTCTTACATAAAATTACATTGGAAGGTTTAAAATCTAGGGCAGTTTCAGAGGTGATACAGTATGAAATGCTGAATCTGTGCCTCACAAACTCCTTAACCTGGTAGGCTGTGACAACCAAAGAATATCAAATAATTAACCTTTCCATTACCATATTTCTAATGAAAGACACTGCCTTTGATTTTCAATTACTTTTGAAAATAAGCAGAAATTTAGAAAAGTGTAGTAAGGTTCTTACATAAAATTATGATGAAAGGTTTGGAGATAAATATAAGCACTTTAAAACAAACAGATTTTTATTGCAGAACCAGGGGTGATTTCAGGTAATTTGGTATCAAAAGGGTTAAGCCAAATACTGCTATTACAACCACAGCTAACACACCAGCATACTATCAACCCATGAGGGTGACTATATCAGATACCCAACTAGACGACTACAGAACAATATTTGGTCGATTGTGGATCAATGTTCTGTATATTCACATATTAAGTAAGAGAAATAATAAATGTGTATGTTTGGCTTGCCATGTTTCTTTGACAAAATGAGGCAATATTCACATCATTGTCAACCTTTACATACAGATTTTTATGAAGATTTTTCTCTCAAATCATTGATATAGTAAAGTTAAAATATTAAAAATGTCAATAAATTGTCAATGATTGATTTTCAAGAAGGTTTGTAATAAATCTATATCGGCAACAGTAGTTTCATTGCATAGAAGCCTATTTTTTTACAGATGGTGAGATGATGGTTTCTAACTTATGTACATGGCCAGCAATTAGGTGGCAAGAAGCCGATTAAATCAACTCCAGTACTTAACTGATAGTACATTTTATCGAATATACTATCAGTTATATACATACAAAAATATAAACCAAGGAATATGCAACCAAAAAAAAATCAATGGTAGAAGGGGGTCGGCTCATATTTGGGGTCAATATTTTGATGATTTTCGCCAACTTCAAATTCTACATAAATAAGGTTTGGATTTTGCCAATTTTTCAGGTATATAGAATAGTGAAGGATCACCTCTCAGGAATAAATGGGCAAAGAAGAAGATACTGTATATACTTGAATATAAGCTGATACAAATATAAGCTGACTTCACTATTCTAGGGGGCAGAGTCCTCAAACACATCTTCCAGTAGGTCCTGTCTGAAGCAACCGTCTCCAACGGATCTGGCTGCATCCCCAAGCAAGACTGGTCAAGCCTATGGATGTTATCCAACCATCTTGCTTGGGATCTACCCCTGAGTCTCCTGCTAGGTGGGTTTGCCCACAAAATCTGTTCAGCAGTTCTTTTCTGAGACATTCTAACCACATGCCCATAGTATTGAAGCTGTGATCTCTCAATTCGAAGATTTCCGAGCTACACACTATCAAGTAATGTTACTCCAAAGACCCTTCGGAGGAACCCCATTTTGGCTTCTTGTATTCGCAATCATATTCTTTCAGTCATTACCCAAGATTCATGACCATAGGCAAAGGTTGTGACCAATACCAAATTGAAGACGAGTTTGACTTTTACACCTACCTCCCTTCTGATCACCAAATGCCGTTACATATTATTATGGGAGGTTTTTATATAAATATAAACACTTTAAATTATACATCTTTGTATCATAGAATCAAGGGTAGTTTTAAGAAGTTTGGCATCAAAAGAGTTCACATTTAGTTTAATTTTGATTCCACTATTAAAGAACTATTTGGCATTATTCTTATGAAAGAAAGAACTGAAGATAATATTTATTATGCTTTTAGAAGCTTTATAATATTGGAAAATTTACCAATAAAAACAAAAATTCTAAATTTTACAAAAGATGGTGCACCGGCTATGATTTGAGGTCAAAATGACTTCATTGCATATTGTAGAAGAAATAAAGAATTTTCAAAATTGTAATTTGCAATTGCATAATACACCAACAAGCATTATGCAGAAAAATGTAACTATACACCTTAACTCTATTAGAACAACATCAAAACAAAGATTTAAATGTTGTTGGAAACTAACCAGCCTCAAACAGCCTCTGCTTTTCTAATACAAATCTTCTAATTTTAAAGTATTCATATTCAAATTCAAATCTCCCATTATAATTTTATGTAAGAAACCTTTAAGTCATGTTCCAAACACCAATTTAATGAAAAGGTCATTTATTTTATTTACAAAATCCTTCTAATTCCTTGATTTAATAGAGATAAATGTCCTTTGAAAGCTGTACATTATGGAGACTGTTAAACAAATGGTTAGATTCTAGTTGTAGTAGTTACCACATAAGGATTTACTGTACACAATTTCATTATTATTATTATTATTATTATACGGCGGTGGATTGGCAGTATCGGTAGAGGGTCGGACGCCATGCTTTGACGCATAGAGTTATGACTCTTTCCATTCTGAGTTCAAATCCCGCCGAGGTTAACTTTGCCTTTCATCCTTATGGGGGTCGATAAAATAAAGTACCAGTAATGTACTGGGTAATTGCTGGCCTTGTGCCAAAAGTAGAAACAATTATTATTATAGCTATAACCTTTCTTGAAGACAAGGAATAGCTTTGAGAATAATATTTTTAAGATATTACAAAACTAAATGAATTAACCCTTTTGATAACCTGCCCCTGGTTCTACAATACAAAACTATTTACTTTAAAGTGTTTATATTTAACTAAAACCTTCCTATCATAATTTTATGTAGAAATATTTGTCAAGTTATGCTCCAAACATCAACTGATAAGAAAGTTATTTTACCAAATCCATCCAAATTCTTGATTATTTTCAACATTATTTGAAAATTACAGACTGTCTTTCATTAACAATCAAAAGGTTAACAAAATACAAACAAGAAAAATGATCGTTCCACAAACACTTTTGAAATAAAATTAGTTGTGTGGTTAACTCAGGAACATAAAAATAATTTCAAACATTTTTTTTTTTTTTAAATAAGATGAATTTGATTTCAAACACAGACCATAATTATAGAGAATTTGCAATCTTTTTAGGAAATATATTAAGCCAATTTCAAAATACATTCAATGATTTGAATGATTTCTGAAATATGGAGTTTCACCTTTGGTGCAAAGAATCTGATAAATTGTTTAATTTAGATGTTGGTAATTTTGCAGATGCAGTTTAAATATTTACAAAGTGACAGATGTTTTACATTGCACCAAAATTCTGACAGGCATCCAACAGTTAAAGGAAGTTTATTATCAAATTTTGACAGATTTTTGGAAGTACATATTTGTGTGAAGCATCTTTTTCTCACATGGATCATATCAAGTGTAAATATAAAAAATATAATGAAGAACTACAATCACAATGACTGGTTATATCAAAATTGCTGAACATTCTCGATGTAGTGACACCAGGAGAGCAATTCGAGGGGCTTGATTAAGCCTACCCCAGAATTTTTCTGGTACTTTATTTTATCAACCCAGAAAGGATGAAACGCAAAGTTAACCTGAACGGGATTTGAACTCAGAATGTAAAGTGTCTTAAATACTACAAAGCTCTAATCATAATCATCATAAAGTTCTTGCAATTGGTGTAGCCAGTTATTGGGATGCAGACATTTTTGCAGTAAGCAGTTGCCACTGGTCTATTCTCAGTGATGTGCAAAAAGGTCACAAGTCATGACCTGACCCATCCTTGATGTTGTCAGACCAGGAATTTCTGTCTAACTCTTCTTCCCCTTCCCTCAACTGTGCTTTGATGAATGATTTTTGACAGGGAGTTGGTATGGGACACCAGATATACCAGGTAAGCTATCTTTTTACTATCACAAGGAGTGGTACTGTCTGCTAATATAGTAGTTTCTTGGTGCCCAACAAAGTTGTTTGTCTGTTTTGTGCTCTGTGTACAGGATGCATAGCAACCTTCTGACGCACTTGTGTTCAAATGCCTGAGATTCTGTTCCATGTTGGCTGTAAAAGTCCAGCTCTCACACACATACAGAAAGATCGAAAATACATAAACATTTTCCCTATATTCCTTCAGTCATTAATTTGAAAATACACTGTGTACTTCATACACACACACTCACAAATATATATACAAATAAAAAGCACCCAGTTCACATTATAAAGCAGTTGTTTTTGGTGCCATGATAAAAAGCACCAGTCTACACTGTGGTTGGTGCTAGGAAGGGTATCCAGTCATAGAAACCAAACCAGAAAAAGTTCTGTATAAGCAAGACATGGTCACCTGATATGACTTGTCTCTCAATGGGACAACCTGTCTAACCTATGTTAGAGTGGAAAATGGATGTTAAATGGTGATGATTATACATAGTTATTTTACTTTCTTACATGTTTCAGTCACTAGAGTGTGACCATAGTGAGGCATAATCCTTAAAGGTTAATCAAATCAACACCAGTACTTTTTTTTTTATTGATCTCTATTTGTCAAACCACTAATGTGTAGGACATAAACAAACATACAAATTTAGATAAGAAATTACTCCCAAGTTTCAAAAAGTTGGGTATGCCTACTCTACATAGTCACTCAACTTGATAGAGATAGCAGCCATATCTCCTTTAAATTACAATTTACTGACTTGAAAATGGAAATATGCATTCGACAATGAGCATTACATATCTCAAGCTACAAAAAGACAGGATATTCATGGCTGGAACATCTTTGATCCTAGGTCTAACCAGAGGCTAAACAACAACAACAACAACACAGTACTACAACCAACTCCAACACACCATTGCCAATAATGACAACTGCCAACAGCAATGTTAATAAAACCACTCTCAGGTCAGTATCCTGATATAACAAACAGATCAACAGAAACAAAACAACATCAGTTTACATACAAAAGATGGATTGTAAGCAATATAAGTTGTTCGAGATATATGGGGATAGCTAGATAAAGCAATGGAGAGAGAGAGGGAGAGAGGGGGGGAGAAAAGTGCAGTAAACAATCCTGGTAGTTGGCTGTTTCTTATACAACTTAGATTGTCAGCAACAGATAAGTTGGATCACAGCCATGTTCTCTCTCACACTCTCTCTCTCTCATATATATATATATATATATATATATATAATTATATATAATCTTGTTGCTAAGACAACATTCTTCATGAGGAAAAGAAGAATGTGGAAGAAACACTTTCTAATGTACAGTGTTGGGGTGTATTTAGTGCAAGGAGGAAATTAAGGACTGAATATTGTTGCTAGGAGGCGGAAGAAGTATCTTTCTGTATCCAAAAAGATGTTGCCATTTCCACTGTGGCCTAAATGAGGGGGGTTTGTGGTTGGTTTTTGTTCAGCATGAACATGCAATGAAGAGTCTAGAAAGTTAGATGAGACAACAGTCATTTATAAGACACAACAATGGAGTTCATATTGTATATGACTTGGTGATGGAATAATACAGTAGATAGAGCCATAAAAAAAACAGACCCAGAAAGACTGGGGGGAAAAAAAAAAGGAGACAACAAAAAAACAATATCAAGTGGCTATAAGAAGAGCTAGACATTAAGTTTACATGCTTCAGAGAGAAACTGAAAACAAGGTTTGTCAATGTTCTGCAGCAATAGGATCAGACCTGTAAAGTGTTCCTGACTACAAAACAGTGTGTAAGGTTGAATCAAGACATTGTTGCTCGAAAGTATGCTTGGAATGACACTGGTGCACTTAGCCTCACCAACACACTGAAGAAAGAGACTTGGAAATGTTGCTATGAGGTTACCATTAAATCTATGATTTGCTGCTTTCCAGAAAGATTTTGAAATTGCCACAACAAGCATTATCAAAGATAATGAGAAGATATGACATACCACTAAAATCTCAAACGTACGTCCAATCATGGTCAATGAAACTCTCAGTGAACATTGGGTCAAATATGATGTTATTTGAGGGGGGGGGGGGGGGGGGCATACTATCTCCAACTTTCTGTGTTAGTAATCGATTATGTACTGGAAAATGTTTTGTAGAGAAAGGTTTGTCAAATATGATGGATGGATAATACAATACTAACCTTATTAACTTATGTTGTCAACCTAGTGCTGATTACAGGAGCAACAGAAGAAAGGCAACTAATATTAGACAGTTTAACAAGAGAAGGAAGTAACTTACTGTATATACTCAAATATAAGCCACCCTACCCCCACTTTATGTCCGAGAAATCCAAACCCCATTTATAAACCAAAGCAGCTAATCAACTCATTGTTTAGATGGTGTATATAAGCTGACCCCCCCCCCCCCCCCCCCCACCCCATTTTACTATCAATTTTTTTATTTCATTCCTTGGCTTATATTTGTGTATATATGGAATAATCTACTTATGAACTAATTTAGCAAATCCATCTAATTGCAATATCAAAACCCTTTTTAACATCCATTTTCTATTCTAGTATGGGTTAGACATGTCTTCTCCAGCACAGCTCCCTCCTCTTGTCTTTGTCCTTTATTATCTATGTGAAGTTCAACATTTGCTTATCTTCCTTAGCCTAACTCTACCACATGTTGCTTTTACTTGGAACCCCTGGCATTTCATCTATACACATTACATGTCTGTACCAGTACAATCCTCCTCTTATACCTATTATTGGAGAAATAATAAAGACCACTGACCACTAAAAGTACTTGGGGAATATGGCTTCCTTAGTTTGGAGCTTGAGGAAAGAATTTTAAAAAAGAGAACAAGCAATTAGCATGTTAAAACTCCAACTATTGATACACACCAAGGCAAAAATTTATATATCCTTCATAAAATCAATATATATGAACATCAATTTCAGCACACTACACTACATCTAACACTAAATTTAAGCCCAATAGGCTACATCTAACATTAAATTTCAGCACACTACACTTCATATGGCATTAAATTTCAATAGTACATTGCATCTGGCGTTAAATTTCAGTACAGTACACTACATCTGGCATAACTTTCAGTACAGTACACTACATCTGGCATAAATTTCAGTACAGTACACTACATCTGGCACTAAATTTCAACACAGTACATGACATCTGGCACTAAATTTGTAGCTTTTGAAGACAAAGTTTTATATGGAATATTAGTAACCAGTTAGCAAAATCATAGAGATAAAATATGACAGATTCACACCTGAGAACTAACTTAAGCTGAGAACTTCCATATTGCAGCCAAATATTGAAATTCTTTCCCATAAGAAGCAATTACAAAAAAGCCATTGATTACTATTACTACAACTGCTACTACTACTACTACTACTACTTTAATTAAAAAGAGATTATCATGGTAATTAAATCTAGATATTAATAGACAACTATCTTCATTCAACTCCTGAACAGTAGCTGCTGCTGTTATTGCCAACTCAAACATTTCCCTTTGTATATTACAGTAGAATTATTGTTAAAAACACTCTCTGCTGTTGTAGTGGTTGTAAGTTTTATTCAATTGTTATACTCTAGTTTTAAACATTAATTACATCTAATACCTGGAGTGAACTTGCATTTTTACATGTTTTCTTTTATTTTACTGGTTTCAATCATTAGACTGCAACAATACTAATACTACAGCTATCGACTTTCATGCGCATCACGTGTCCATACCAACGCAGCCTTCTCTCGAGTAAACAACATCTGATCCCTCTTATCTCTAATTTTTTCCTTAGTTCGTTTATGCTTTGCCGTTCACGTATATTACTGTTACACATCCAGCGGAGCATGCAAGCTTCGTTCCTCTCTAGTCTGCGTATATCCTCTGCACACAATGCCCAGGTCTCACTGCCATGCAACATTGCTGTTCGTATGCAGGCATCATACAACCTGCCTTTCATTTTTAGGGAGAACCCTTTAGCAGCTAATAGTGGTATAAGCTCTCTGAACTTTTTCCAACCAGTTCTGACTCTAGCTACTGTACTTTCAGAGCACCCTCCCCCACTGCTGATTTTGTCGCTCAGGTAACGGAAGCTGTCCACTATTTCTATAGTACCCTCTGCGCAATTGAAAGAGCTAGTATTTTGTGGGCACTTGCTGCTACTTATTGCACCAGAGCACCGGCCACATGTAAAATCTATGTTCTTAGTTAGCTTACCTGTGATCCCACTACATCTTTTATGCACCCATACTTTGCATTTAGGACATAAAATGGAGTTTCTACCTACGCCTTTCCTACACACCGAGCACGACCATTTCCCAGAAGGGACCGCCGCCTTGTTTTCTTTCCTACAAACTAGAACTTTGGTCTTAGCCAGGTTAATTTTAAGTCCTTTTGACTCTAGGCCGTGCTTCCATGTTTGGAATTTCTTCTCTAGCTCGGCCATTGATTCCGCTATGAGTGTCAGGTCGTCTGCGTATAGGAGTTCCCATGGGCAGCCTGTCTTGAACTCCTCTGTTATAGCCTGAAGGGCAATAATAAATAGTAGGGGGCTGAGAACAGAGCCCTGATGGACGCCAACTTTTACGCTAAACTCTTCACTATATTCGTTGTTAATTCTAACCTTGCTGACTGTTTCTTTATACATGGCTTGTATAGCCCTCACAAGCCATTCGTCAACGCCTAGTTTTCTAAGAGCCCACCAGATAATGGAGCGGGGGACTCTGTCGAAGGCTTTCTCCAGGTCGACAAAAGCTAAGTAGAGGGGTTTACCTTTAGCTAGGTACTTCTCCTGTAGTTGTCGTACTATGAAAAGAGCGTCTGTGGTGCTTTTGCCTGACACAAACCCGAACTCCATTTCATCTAGGTCAATTCTCTCTCTGATTAGTTGCGCTATTACTTTTTCCGTGACCTTCATGACCTGGTCGATTAATTTAATGCCTCTATAGTTACTCCTATCTAGGGCGTCTCCTTTACCCTTATAACAGTTGATGATGATGCTGCTATGCCAGTCCTTCGGAACAACCCCATTCTGTACGACTTGGTTAACTATGCGGGTGACCATGGTGTGTCCCACCGTGCCAGATGCCTTCAGCATCTCAGCAACTATTTCCGAAGGCCCAGCCGCCTTACCCGTCTTCATATCCTTGATTGCCTTACTTATTATACTCCCCTCGACTAACACTGCTGGTCCCTCTATTGGGTCGATATGGGGGAGACTGTCTTTCTCCCATTTATTCTCCTCATTTAGTAGCCTTTCATAGTGACACTTCCAAGCTACCTTCTTATCAGTGTCGGTGATGGCAAGTATGCCATCATCGTTAAGTACACACTTCTCCCCGACAATATCACGGTTTTCCTTGACGCATTGCCTAGCAATCCTGAACACCTCACGTTTTTGGTCATCGCGTTGTAGAACATGCTTGAACTTTCTTTCCTCAGCTTCCCTTCTTGCTAAGTACACTTCTCTCCTAGCTTCCCTCCTGGCCACTTGATAGTCTACTCTACTTCCCCCATCCCGCCATACTTTCCAAGCCTGCTTTTTGGCCTTAATTGACCCCTCCACCCTACTGTTCCACCACCATGTTACTCTCCTCCTGCCTACCGGCCTGCTCCAGCCACAGACTTCGTCTGTCGCCAACAGCAGGTTTGCTTTCAGAAATTCCCACTGTCCCTCTATATTGTCCGATTCTAGATGCTCTTCCTTACTGTCAATAGAATGTTATTTTTAATCAAAAAGATTTTTAAAATGGCAGGGGGGGGGGTGTAATAATTTAAAATGAGTTATAATGAAAATTAAATCTTTTACAAAATGTTAAATTATTTTTTCTAATTAAAAATTAAATATTCTGCAATGAAAATATTTCCACGAAAGGCAAATTCATAAAGTTTTTTAAAATTTATATTACTGTAAATATAAATAGAACTTGAACATTTTTTCCTAAATATTGATGTAAAAATACTAGCATATACTAGACCTACAAAAGTGCAATTCAAAATATAAGGTACACTGTAAATACTGTATGTAAAATGGATATCTACTGGTGAAACTTATACAGGGTAAATACAGTACATTTAAACTTATACATGAGTGAGTATATAAAGTATATTTAAAATTTCCTACTGCACACTGTAAAGTGGTTAGCATTAGGAGGGGCATCCAGCTGTAGAACTTGAGCCAAAAATGGAATATATGAACTAGACATGGTCACCTGACCAGTTTAACCTCAGAATGTGACAATCATTAACCTAGACACGCATAGAAAATAGATGTCAAACAATGATAATGATGATTATAATGAAAATTTGTATTGTCTAAAAAGGCGAAATTAAAAATTTGAATTAAACATTGAAAAAAGTATAATAAAAGTTTTTTGTTTTTTTTTTGCAGAAAGGAAAATAAATAAGTATCTATGAGTATCAATATATACATAGTTAAGAGTGTTTCTATCTGTTTATCCTCATCAACATCATATAACCATTTCCCTTGCTAGAATGGGTTGGGTGGGTTGTCACAATCCGATACTAAACTTTACAGAGAGTACTGGGTACATTATATTGTGGCACCAACACTACCACCTTATAGAGTGTACTTGTTGCATTTTATTGTAGCACCAGCAACAGAGAGGTTGTCTTATACTCTGAAGAGTCCACTTTAACCTCCATTTGATCACCAACCCCTTTACAGTGTGTACTGGGTGCATTTTATCATGGCACTAACACTAGAAAGGTTGTCAAGTCCCTTGACAGAACAAAAGAGTCCTCTCTACTCTTTTACAGGAATTAACAGAGTAAAATTGTCATAAAGTAAATTAAAATTAAATGGGTGTATTTAAGAATATTATAGAGAAAAACAACGCATTATATATTATATCCACTATGGCATTAATGTCAAACCTCCATATTTGACAGCATACAAACACATATTTCAACATAAACTAAATGTTATATGAAAACACCCCCTTTTTTTTTAATGTTCTCTGCCTGAAATTGAGTGGGGTTTTATATGTCTATGGATCTCATATGCCAATACATATGGCAATTTCAAATTATAGAGAGAGAGGGGGGGGGGCAAAGAGAGACAGACAGAGAGAGATTTACATTTTGTTAGAGATTTCTATGAATAATAATATTTTATAAAATCACTGACGTTTAATTAAAATGTGGCCTTATCAAATGGCAGTGAATGTTAATATAAAAAGGTTGGCTCGCATCTACACTAGATAAACAAGACAAAGAGAGACAGCATCTAAACAACTGCTCAACCTGCCATTAACTCACATCCTACCATCTTTAAAAATGGAAGGACACATTGGATCATGTGGTCCTGGATACAATGCACCATCATTGTTTTTATGTTGACTTTTTCCATTCTGCTATAGTTTTGATGGTACTTTTTGACATATTTTTCATATGGACACTCTTCCTGACACTATCCCTTTTAGTTGCTTCTTACAGAAAACAGGGATATGGTGTACCTATTCTAAACTGAATTTAAAATAAGAGAGAGAAGGTTACAGCTGGAACATATTTGATCAGGCTGATCAAATTTAATATATTTAATTCTGTGTTGGTAGAAGTGGTAGAAAAATGCTTGACTATAATGCCTGAGTTTCAATTCTCTAAATTTTAGGATAGATTAAATGTCACCCATGATCTTGCTTTTCTAAAGAGCAACAGGTATATTCATCTCATCATCTTCACCCCTGATAAGTCCATTATTGGACATAGGCCTTCCCCAAGCTGTGCCATCTTTGCCATCCTGAGCCATTCATGACCAAACTGTTTCAATTTTCTTGAAGTCGGGTTTGAAGACTGCATCTTGATCAGATACATTCCATTTTGGCAGCCCATTACAGCTGGGTGCCATTCCTAATGCAAATAAAGTGTACTGGGAGTAGTTTATTGTGACATCAGCATTAGAGGATAGCTGGGTGCCATTCCTAATGCCAATAAGTGTACTGGGAGCATTTTGTGTGATTGTAGAATTAAATTCAAATTCTATCATCTAGGTGCTACAGCTTGTAGAGATATTTGTGTACTGACCCAAACAATGGTAGTATATTATTTGTACAATTGGAATGTGTAGCCCAGTTCATTAAGGGTTCATTTTGTCTTTACTATCAGGCAACAAATATTCTCATCTCATGTTTGTCTGTGTGTGTGAACATATGTGCACATGCAAGTGTAAGAATGTGTGTGTGGTGCAAGTTCATACAAGGCATTATCAAGATGGGCGTTGGATTGGCAGTATCGGTAGAGGGTCGGACGCTATGCTTTGCAACACAGAGTTACGCCCCTTTATGATCTGAGTTCAAATCCCACCAAGGTTAACTTTGCCTTTCATCCTTATGGGGTCGATAAAATAAAGTACCAGTAATGCACTGGGTAATTGCTGGCCTTGTGCCAAAAGTAGAAACAATTATCAAGATGAGATGAAACAGATACAGGAATTTTAAGAATATGGAAAACTTACAGAAGGATTACTGGATGGTAAATCTGTATCTAAACAAGGACATACTACAGAGCAACCATCCAACGGAAGAGAACTGACCCCTATCCTTTTCTTCCATTTCCGATGATAAATAAGGTGATCCTCTGTCAACTGGAACCTCCGTGCTTTCCATTTACCATTAATTCCCTGAAAATAAAATGTAAAAAATATAAATGATGTTAAGAAGTATAAGTCATAAGAAGAGGACACTAAATTGTAGTTATGCCTATACACACACACACACACACACACACACACACACACACACACACACACACACACACACACACACACACTAATAATAATAATAATAAAAAAAACAATCAGTTATGTCTTCATTACATCTATTGAGTAGTGACGCGCATTTCGCAATTGATCAGCTCATGGTTCAATCTGTATCAATCTGGCCTAACTCAGGAATCAAAAGCTCGTCGGACTTCTCTTATGGTAATGACAGAATCTAAATAAATATGTAACAATGTCAGAATAAAATAAAAATTTGGTGTTAGGAATGGCATCCATGCCAAAATATGGTATGAACAAGCAAAATATTTTTCAATCTGTTGTCTTGGATTAGGAAAACCCATCCAACCCATGCCAACATGGATAATGAATGGGAAAAATAATGGAAATAAATATGGAAAGCTCTAGAGGAAAGGGAAAAAACCAAAAAAGACAGGGCTAAAGATGGTGAGGAGGGTTACAAGCAATAGAGCTTGTCATGGGACCCCGTAAAACTAACCTCAGCTTAACAAGGAAAATGGCCTTAAAATCATCCTATTTTCTTGATGACAATGATGATTATGAGTGTGTATATGTGTGGAGGAGGTCGGGAACTCCTTTATTCTGCATTACCTCAATTCAGTTAGCTGGTTGAGAGGAATATATAGCAGAAATCTAGAAAATGTTACCAACAAAAGAATCTAGAAGGGGGGATCCTTAAACTTTTAGACCATTGGCTAGATATCTTACAAAAATAAATAGGTGAACAATATAAAGTAAATAAGACAATACAGACTAATTGTATATAAATCAGAAGTATTAGTTGTAACCTGGTTTTCTTTAGGATATACAGAAAACACACAAACAGTTTTTTTCCACACAAGTTGACAGAACATGCACTTAAAATTCCCCAGAGTTTTCAATCAAAAACTTGGTGACAACTCTATCTTTCACTGTATATTTCTCTCTCAAACAACAAAAAATCTGTCATTATAATGAAAGTCATTTTTTAGAGTGTGTTGCATTTTTCTATATGTTGAAGGATATATAGAAACACACACAAACAACCAACAAAATTATGTAATTACTGTATTATATATATGTAGGCAACACGGTAAAAAAACCTCCCAGACCCACACTGTAAATGTGGTTGGTGTTAGGAAGGGCATCCAAACTGTAGAAAACCTGCCAGACAGTCCTATGCGAGCAAGACAATCACTCTTGCCTCAAGTGGGGAAAACCCCCGTCCAAACCCATGCAAGCGTGGAAACACGGACGTTAAACGGTGATGATGATGATGAT
>CAXHJY010001228.1:15000-17500 GCA_964016885.1 Eledone cirrhosa
CACCCCATCCCTCTCACCTCACAACCGCCACACACACACACACACACACACACTCTCTCTCATTCCCCACCACACACACTCTCTCATCCCCCACCATCACCACACACACACACCCTCTTACACACACCACCTCTCACCCCATCCCTCTCACCTCACAACCGCCACACACACACACACACACACACACACTCTCTCATCCCCCACCATCACCACACACACACACACCCTCTTACACACACCACCTCTCACCCCACCCCTCTCACCTCACAACCGCCACACACACACACACACACACACTCTCTCTCATTCCCCACCACACACACTCTCTCATCCCCCACCATCACAACACACACACAGCCTCTTACCCCCACCACCTCTCACCCCATCCCTCTCACCTCACAACCGCCACACACACACACACACACACACACTCTCTCTCATTCCCCACCACACACACTCTCTCATCCCCCACCATCACAACACACACACAGCCTCTTACCCCCACCACCTCTCACCCCATCCCTCTCACCTCACAACCGCCACACACACACACACACACACACACACTCTCTCTCATTCCCCACCACACACACTCTCTCATCCCCCACCATCACCACACACACACACACCCTCTTACACACACCACCTCTCACCCCACCCCTCTCACCTCACAACCGCCACACACATACACAGACACACACACGCACACACACACTCTCTCTCTAATTCCCCACCACAACACACACTCTCTCATCCCCCACCATCACCACACGCACACAGCCTCTCACACCCATAACCGCCACCGCCACTCTCACCCCCACCCCACCCCCACCACGCGCACATCTCACCCCCCTCACCTCCACACCCTACAACCCCTACCACCCCCACACTTAAACCCACATACATACGTACGTACACGTACACACTGTCACACAGTGTGTACGTGTGTAGATGCAACTTCGCCGGTTCCGACGACAAATATTTCATCTGTTCCACCAAGAGAACAGCTCAGGAAATTAACGTTCTAGTGGCTGACCACCATTCCAGGAACACGGAGTTCTCAGGGAGATTCAGCGGGACACAGTGTATGTGACAAGGTTGGATCAATGCGAAAACATACACCGGGAATCGAACTATTTGACCTTAGGATTGTCAGCCTTAACCACTAGGCCACGCGCATTCGCATACACACAGGCACACATACATATACATACATATACATATGACATATGATATACACACATACACACACATACATATTTATATAGATATACATTATATATATAATATATATATATATATTGACTACCAAACCAACTTCTTACATAAAAGTTGATCAATATTTATGGTACGTCAAAATTATTTATAAAACTGTTTATATATTGTATTTTATCTGAAGAAGGCATGCCATATTTTTAATATGGTATCCCCGAAATATGTATAATGAAATAAATATGGTTTTATAAATATAGTTTCCATTTGTTTAATATCGTATATATATATATATATATATATATATATATATATATATAGCAAACCGTATATATATATATATATATATATATATATATATATATATAGCAAACCGTGTCACTCTTCTTTCCTGATTTATCATTACTCCAAGTGTTTACAACATAGGAATTACAGCGTACTCGCAGCATCACTATGGAAACGTCTTGTTGAGTCAAACTTAGCCAAGCGTTGATATCATCCACTACCCGGAGTACCATAACTAGACTACACTTAAGTGAACTACCTATAACAATAATTTGTATATATATATATATATATATATAGAGATTACAGTAATCAAAGTTCAGTTTAAGTCATTTATTTGCTTACAATTGTTTCCTCCAATCCGAGGTTTGGATTCTTCGGAGCAGCTATTTACTGATCTATAACATACTTGACCTCCTTTTCAACCCAAGAGACACATAAAACATATGCGCATATTGATCAACAGTGGGGTGACATTCACTTAAACTGAACTTTGATTACTGTAATCTCTATATAACTGCTCTGTAAAACAACTGATGTTATTACATTGAGCTATTTATCTTACTGGTAATAGGATAGGAATTAACGACTATCTCTCACTATTTAGGGTTTGTGTATATATAATATATTACCATTAAAGGTTTTATTGCATACATAACCATAAATAGTACCCTTAATACTATATATATATATATATATATATATAGTTAGCACCCCAAACATAAAATTGGGATTATACTAAGGTATATCCTAATGTTTGTTGAGTGAGATGGAAGCCAGTCAGAGTATAGCTTAAACCTTTCTCTGTTAATGTATTAAATATATATATATATCAAAGGTATATATTGAGTTAGAAATTCAAAAATAGTCTCTTATAATAAAATAGCAATAAAATAGCTCAAGGAAAGAAATTTTTCCGGGCCGTATATTATAATTGAATGTGAATTGGATCGCGAAACAGCCTCGGCAAACGTTGTCTGGGTGATTGGTAGTTATCACAATT
>CAXHJY010001228.1:22500-32500 GCA_964016885.1 Eledone cirrhosa
TATCATATACCTATACAATACCTCTTCTATATATTATATTTTACCACATCTGCTCTCTATATATCATGTATTTTATCGTATATCTCCGCTCTTTAACAACTATCTATATCACGTCCCTTTATGATCTGAGTTCAAATCCCGCCAAGGTTAACCTTGCCTTTCATCCTTACAGGGTCGATAAAATAAAGTACCAGTAATACACTGGGATAAGTGCTGGCCTTGTGCCGATAGTAGAAACAATTATTTAACATGTATTTATCATGTCAATTAATGCCACCCCACTAAATAGTCACAGTTATTTTGGGAGTATCGGTAGAGGGTCGGACGCCATGCTTTCCAGCATAGTTACGTCCCTTTATGATCTGAGTTCAAATCCCGCCGAGGTTGACTTTGCCTTTCATCCTTACGGGGTCGATAAAATAAAGTACCAGTAATGCACTGGGTGATTGCTGGCCTTGTGCCTAAAGTAGAAACAGTTATTTATTCTGGAACTTTTCCCCACTGATTTGTTTTCTTATTGCTACACGTCACATCGATTACAGTCTGTTGTGAGATGTATTTTACACTTACGTCTCTAAGTCAACACAATCTCTCTCTCGCTCTCTCTCTCTCGCTCTCTCGCTCTCTACACACACACATACAACCGTATATGTATGTGCAAATAATATATACATATATACTTCTGTATGTACACACAAACACACACACATACGTATATATATATATATATATATATATATATATATATATAAATATATATATGTGCGTGCATAATGTATGTATGTATGTATGTATGTATGTATGTATGTATGTATGTATGTATGTATGTATGTATGTATGTATGTATGTATGTATGTATGTATGTATGTATGTATGTATGTATGTGCGTGTATATATATATGTATATATGTATATATATATATATATAACGAAGGAAGTGTGGTAATGAACCAGATGGACCATAACGCATCAGAGTACTCAATACTTAGGGTAGTAGAGTGGGTAATAGGAAAATGTTCAAGACCCGACGGTAGAGCTCAAGCCATCGAAACGGCTTGAGCTCTACCGTCGGGGTCTTGAACATTTTCCTATATATATATATATATGTATATGTATATATAAAGTTGTATGTTTGTTTGTTTTTTTGTTCACGAACTACTCCTATGGTTTTGGAGATCGACTCCCTATTCACAAAATTTCAGCAAATTTCAATAATATTAAGACACCCTAATGGGGGTTAAACTCTCTATAGTGACAATTTTGGCCAATAAATGGAACAAGATTTCACGAACTCCTCCTATAGTTTTGGAGATAGACCCCCATAACTATATATATTCTGAAACTACATTGCCCAGGATACTTGGATAAGTATATTTCATTTTAATCAAAGGGTTCCCCGGGGCACAAAACTTCTGCTGAAAGTTTTTTCCCTTTAATTTAAACCATAGGTAAATGACAAGATATGATGCCTATTCACAAAAGTTTTGAATTGATATTTTGAAAAAAAATATTTACAAGAAACAAAATAAGATTTAATAATGTAATTTTGATTTGGTATATTACAAAAAATAATGTTTTCCAATTTTTCATGCATTTCATTTTACATTGAGTAATATTGAGATGCAGAGTTTTCTCCATAAATTATATCACTGATTTAAAATCAATCATCATTTTCTTACAAAAAAAAAAAAGAAAAAAATATGTGAAACGCAGCAAGGCGAGGGTAATTCGGCTAGTATATATCTGCAATTTCGATTTCTTTTCCATCTCGCTCATATATTCACCCAGCTTATACTGATAGAATAACTATGTAGCTTGTGTCTCTTCCATTCTTCGGTTAGCTTTCCTCTGTGTTGTTTACTTGTCTCACTCGCTTTACGCGTTTTAATTGTCCTAATAACTTATTTTAGTTATTATTGCGCCAACGTGAGGTATATGATTTTTAATGCAATGAAATACCTATGACCGTTGGTAAATCACTGATGAGGGACTCATTTTATAACATGTTATCCATGTGCAACCATGCAGTATTCTTCTCCCCATTTTTTCACATATATATATATATATATATATATATGGAAAAGAAATCGAAATTGCAGCTGGAGTCTTTTTAAGAATATTTATTTAATCTTTTTAAAAAGACTCCAGGTACATTTTCGATTTCTTTTCCTTATACTTTCTCCCGTGTAGGACATCTCGTTTTTATATTAAAAAAACAACTCATTTTCTTACATATATATATATATATATCCAAGGGCGGTGCCCCAGCATGGCTTCAGCCGGATGGCTGGAACAGCTAAAAGAGTATATATATATATATATATATATATATATATATATATATATATAATATAAGATCAAAAGATGGTTAAAGGAGTTCCATGTATTTTATTATGCGCATTTCAAAAACAAACATCATCATGCAATAATATTTGTGTTTTCATCAGATAAAACAGGAGAACATGATATGAAGGCTAAAAAACACTTGTGGATAGTGCAGTTTTAAATCAACATATCAAACTATAGAGTGCTTCTTATCCGATATCTGCATTGCTTTATTGTACTACAATAAAACTCACCTCCTACATATATATATATATATATATATATATATATATAGCTCTCTCCTCTCCCTCCCCCTCTCTCTCTCCCTCCCCCTCCCTCTCTGTATATATACATCAACGACATTCATATATATATACACACACATATATACATATATAATACGCACACATATACATATATAATAGACACGGTTGAATAATTCACAAAAGTCTAAAACAGGAAGATCCAGTCAGCCGAATTTGTGTTTAATATTTTGACTTTATTACACATACACACATACATATATGTAATCTTTGTTTTAATAATTCGTGTTAAGGGTTGTTTATAACTGAATATCTTTAAAAGTAAACGTTACACGGTTTAGTGATTAGAACGTTGAGGCAACAATGGCGAGATTATGAGTTTGTGTTTGGTTCCTTTACTGTGTGATGTGTTGTGTCCTTCAGCAACACACTGTGTTTCACGGTACACCAGTTCACCCAGCTGGAAAAAAAAAATAGTTGCGATGTCACTGATGCCAAACTGTACAAGCCTTTGCTTTTTTTTGGGGGGGGGGACAACATCAGTGGCGTGGAGAGGGGGGAGACTGATATGCATGGGTAACTGCAGGTCTTCCACATAAACACATTGCCCGGGCTTGTGTGCCTCGAAGAAGAACTTTCTAGGTGCAAATCCCATGGCCGTTCGTGACCGAAGGGGCCTTTACCCCTTATATATATATATTTTCATATATATATATATATATATATACATACACACACATATATATACATGCGCATATATATATATATATATATATATATATATATATACACAACATATATATACATGCGCATATATATATATATATATATATATATACACAACATACATACACACACACATATATATATATATATATATATATATATATATATATATAGAGAGAGAGAGAGAGAGTGAGAGAGACATTCCTATATATCTATACACGCACACACACATATATATATATATATACACTACATACATACATACATATATAGATAGATATATAGATATATTCCTATATATCTATCTATACACACACATATATATATATATATATATATATATATATATATATACACATACATATATATATATATATAAAATATTTCTTCCATGTACTGTGCCGTTTGTTGTTATTTTTGTTATTTCTGTTTACCTTTTACACACACACACACATACATATATATATATATATATATATACGTAATAGAATGTGCGGGTTCATGGAAATCTATATAAACACCTGGCCGGGGCTTGTGTCTCGGGGGGGGGGGACTTTCTAAGTTCAAACCTATGGTGAGCCATGACTGAAGGGAGCCTTAAGATCAATATACGTGTAGGCGCGTCCAAGGCTGCGTGGCCGAGGATACCACTTCGTAAACCCATGTATTCATTTCAAGCGCATTATATGGCACCTTGACCAAGTGCCATCAAGGCTGGATTAAGTTCTTTTGAGACCTGAAGCACTTAAGAGATTATGGTGACCCACCAAAACTAATAGACAACAAACTATTGGGAGAATGAAAAATACATTTACTTAAGAATTAGATGGAGCTACACTTCCTTTGATGCTCAAAGCTCGTGCTCTGGGTGTCATCCCGGTAAAGCCTAGTGCTCTGGGTGTCATCCCGGTAAAGCCGAGTACTGAGGGTGTCATCCCGGTAAAGCCGAGTACTCTGGGTGTCATCCCGGTAAAGCCGAGTACTCTGGGTGTCATCCCGGTAAAGCTTAGTACTCTGGGTGTCATCCCGGTAAAGCCGAGTACTGAGGGTGTCATCCCGGTAAAGCCGAGTACTCTGGGTATCATCCGGTAAAGCCGAGTACTCTGGGTGTCATCCCGGTAAAGCCGAGTACTCTGGGTGTCATCCCGGTAAAGCCGAGTACTGAGGGTGTCATCCCGGTAAAGCCGAGTACTCTGGGTGTCATCCCGGTAAAGCCGAGCACTCTGGGTGTCATCCCGGTAAAGCCGAGTACTCTGGGTGTCATCCCGGTAAAGCCGAGTACTCTGGGTGTCATCACGGTAAAGCCTAGTACTCTGGGTGTCATCCCGGTAAAGCCTAGTGCTCTGGGTGTCATCCCAGTAAAGCCGAGTACTCTGGGTGTCATCACGGTAAAGCCTAGTACTCTGGGTGTCATCCCGTTAAAGCCTAGTGCTCTGGGTGTCATCCCGGTAAAGCCGAGTACTGAGGGTGTCATCCCGGTAAAGCCTAGTACTGAGGGTGTCATCCCGGTAAAGCCGAGTACTCTGGGTGTCATCACGGTAAAGCCTAGTACTCTGGGTGTCATCGCGGTAAAGCCGAGTACTCTGGGTGTCATCGCGGTAAAGCCGAGTACTCTGGGTGTCATCCCGGTAAAGCCTAGTACTCTGGGTGTCATCCCGGTAAAGCCGAGTACTGAGGGTGTCATCCCGGTAAAGCCGAGTACTCTGGGTGTCATCCCGGTAAAGCCGAGTACTGAGGGTGTCATCCCGGTATAGCCGAGTACTCTGGGTGTCATCCCGGTAAAGCCGAGTACTCTGGGTGTCATCCCGGTAAAGCCGAGTACTCTGGGTGTCATCACGGTAAAGCCTAGTGCTCTGGGTGTCATCACGGTAAAGCCTAGTGCTCTGGGTGTCATCCCGGTAAAACCTAGTACTCTGGGTGTCATCACGGTAAAGCCGAGTACTGAGGGTGTCATCCCGGTAAAGCCGAGTACTCTGGGTATCATCCCGGTAAAGCCTAGTGCTCTGGGTGTCATCCCTGTAAAGCCGAGTACTCTGGGTGTCATCCCAGTAAAGCCGAGTACTCTGGGTGTCATCCCGGTAAAGCCGAGTACTCTGGGTGTCATCACGGTAAAGCCTAGTGCTCTGGGTGTCATCCCGGTAAAACCTAGTACTCTGGGTGTCATCACGGTAAAGCCGAGTACTGAGGGTGTCATCCCGGTAAAGCCGAGTACTCTGGGTGTCATCACGGTAAAGCCGAGTACTGAGGGTGTCATCACGGTAAAGCCTAGTGCTCTGGGTATCATCCCGGTAAAACCTAGTACTCTGGGTGTCATCACGGTAAAGCCTAGTACTCTGGGTGTCATCACGGTAAAGCCGAGTACTGAGGGTGTCATCCCGGTAAAGCCACGGGTTAACTGGTGCGTGAAATTTGATGGACAGAAAAGACGGAAAATGCGTGGAAGATCGACGTATGTATGTGTGTGTGTATGTATGTATTTATGTATGTGTGTATGTATTTTTGTATGTATGTATGTATGTGTGTATGTATGTAAACATGTATACATGTATGTATGTATATTAACTGTTGAACTAGGTGACCTATTTTCTTTATATATATATATATATATAATGTATGTGTGTGTATGTGTTTGTATATAGATATAAATATATATATATAATATATAAACATATGTGTGTATTTATGATCGTGTCCGTATTTACGTTTACTATTTAAGTCCGTAACGTAGTGGTTCGACACAAAGAGATCGATAAAAAAATTACAAATACATACATATATATATATATATACACATATATATATACATATATATATATATATATATATATATATATATATATACACACATATATATATAGTTTTGCTGGGTTTTTGATATGAAATCGTGTGTCGAAACAAATATTGTTATACTTGGGGAGGGTCATATTTGTGTAATAATATTGCCAGAATTAATAACAGAACACACCCACTGTTTGGTTGGTTTTCGCTTCTGTGTCTTTTATATCGGTTAATTTAATTTATTCGGTCCTCAATGTTACCATTGACTGACCAATGGTCAAAAATACAGATACAATATAGACACAAACACATATATATAGTCTATCAAAGTTCTTTCGTTGCACATCTGCAACATCGTCAGTGGTGCTATTATGTTTCCTCTCGTTGCATTGTATGCTTACGCCATCTTTATTTAGTCTGTTTATTTATTTATTTATTTGTTTATTTTTTTTTGTTAAAAATGAAAAATTATTTATTTTTTTGTTTATTTTTTTTGAAAAAATGAAAAAATGAAAAAATGAAAAAATGAAAAAATGAAAAAATGAAAAAATGAAAAAATGAAAAAATGAAAAAATGAAAAAATGAAAAAATAAAATTGAATGGAATAACAACAACAGCCAAACAAACAACACTGATCTAAGAGAACTATAAATAAATAAATAAATAAATACATACACAAGCACAATAACAACAAACACATATAAACACACACTAGTAAACTAAGATAGAATAATATGATAGAATGATATGAGTTCGATTTTAAGTTCGGGTGATGCGTTGTGTCCTTGAGCAAGACATTTTATTTCATGTTGCTCCAGTTTACTCAGCTATAGTAATGTGTTTGCGACGTCACTAGTGCCTAGCTGTATCGGCCATTATCTTTCCCTTGGACTACATCGGTGACGTGAAGAGGGGAGACTGGTTTGCTTGGGCGACTGCTGGTCTTCCACAAACAACCTTGCTCGGTCTTGTGCCTCGAAGAACTTTGAAGGTGCATATCCCATGATCGTTCGTGACTGAAAGGGTCTTTACCTTTTATATATAATATGTATATATAAAAGGTAAAGACCCAAGGTTGTTTGTTGAAGATCAGCAGTCGCCCAAACAAACCAGTCTCCCCTCTTCACGTCACCGATGTTGTCCAAGGGAAAGACAATGGCCGATACAGCTAGGCACTAGTGACGTCGCAAACACATTTCTATAGCTGAATAAACTGGAGCAACATGAAATAAAATGTCTTGCTCAAGGACACAACGCATCACCCGAACTTAAAATCGAACTTACAACCTCACGTTTGCAAGCCTAAAGCGCTAACCACCAAGCCATACGCCTTTATATAATATATATATATAATAACGAAGGAGATGTGGTAAGGAACCAGATGGACCATAACGTACCAGAGTACTCAATACTTAGGGTAGTAGAGTGGGTAAATGTTAGACCCCGACGGCAGAGCTCAAGCCGTTTCGACGGCTAACGGGTCGAGCTCTGCCGTCGGGGTCTAACATTTTCCTATATATATATATATATATATGTATGAGTGTGTTTGGTTGAGTGCGTGTGTTTTTGAGTGCATCTATGCGTGTGTGTATATGCGTGCATCTGTGCACGTCTTGACCTGTCTGTAAAACTAGAATCCTGTGTTGTTTACGTAAACCAACCAACAACCAATATTTTACTGTCATATATCAAATACTCGGAAAACGAACACACACACACAAACATGACGTTATTATATTATATTCCGGATAAGGCGCTGGATTGGCAGTATCAGTAGAGGGTCGGACGCCATGCTTTGCAGCATAGAGTTACGTCACTTTACGGTCTGAGTTCAAATCCCCACCGAGGTTAACTTTGCCTTTCAACTTTACGGGGTCAATAAAATAAAGTACCAGTAATGCACTGGGATAATTGCTGGCCTTGTGCCAAAAGTAGAAACAATTATTATAAGTGGATTGGCTGTATCGGTAGAGGGTCGGACGCCATGCTTTCCAGCATAGTTACGTCCCTTTACGATCTGAGTTCAAATCCCGCCGAGGTTGACTTTGCCTTTCATCCTTACGGGGTCGATAAAATAAAGTACCAGTAATACACTGGGGTAATTGCTGGCCTTGTGCCAAAAGTAGAAACATTTATATTATATTCCAGTGGATTGGTAGTATCGGTAAAGGGTCGGACGCCATGCTTTGCAGCATAAAGTTATGTTCCTTAACTGTCTGAGTACAAATTCCGCCGAGGTTAACTTTGCCTCTCGTCTTTGCTGGGTCGATAAAATAAAGTACCAGTAATGCACTGGGGTCGATTTAATGGACTTTCCCCTATCCTTCAAATTGCTGGCCTTGTGCCTAAAGTAGAAGCAATTATTTATCGAGCTCGAAATGAAGAAAGGCAAAGTTTACATCAGTGAGGCTTGAACCCGTCCCGATACTCACAACTCGTATCATTCTATCAGTTGGTATATTCCTTGCACATAATAACTATGTAGGGACGACCGGTAACTCCTGATGGATTTGTTGGTGATGGTGGGAGTGCCTGAACACTGGGATAATTGCTGGCCTTATATTATATTATACTCTGGATAGCTCCATTCACGATAACCTACACCTCATGCGATACATCAGAGGGTGGGTGGCTAAAGAACTTGGCACTTGTGGGTCACTGATCAGCTTAGCTCAATCGAAAGCTTTCGATAGGGTCAATCATCGATAGGGTCAATCATCGGTACCTGGCAACTGTCTTTCAAAGAGGGACGTTCTATCCCAGCCCCCACAGTCCATTTGTTAAAAGATTGGTGAATGTAGCGAGAATTGCCCTAATGGATGGACCTACTCCGACCATGTACCTGTAGGCTAGAGAGTTTTATGGTGAGAAGAGGGACAACTTGCTATGGTGCTCTTGAAGATTAGAGTGGTTTAGGAACTGTGGGGTCCCTAAATTACCCATGGCTGGTACTCCTCTCTATTGCGGGATTTTTATTGTTAGAATTATATTGTTTATTTTTATCTGTTAGCTTTTTTTTATACACATTTTATATAAATTCCCACCCTCCCCGTTTTTATATTGTTCCCCCTGTTTCGGCCCTAGTGGCCAATAAATAATAATAATAAGTGTTTCTACTTTTGGCACAAGGCCAGCAATTATCCCAGTGTATTACTGGTGCTTTATTTTATCGACCCCGTAAGAATGAAAGGCAAAGTTAACCTCGGCGAGATTTGAACTCAGAACGTAAAGGACCGT
This sequence comes from Eledone cirrhosa, assembly GCA_964016885.1. Classification (NCBI taxonomy): domain Eukaryota; kingdom Metazoa; phylum Mollusca; class Cephalopoda; order Octopoda; family Eledonidae; genus Eledone; species Eledone cirrhosa. The sequence goes on from CAXHJY010001228.1 coordinate 31,830, forward strand.
AGCTCCATGCTGCGAAGCATGGCGTTCGACCCTCTACCAATACTGCCAATCCAATGACTTTATTTTTAAAATAATTGTTTCTACTTTTGGCACAAGGCCAGCAATTACCCCAGTGTATTACTGGTACTTTATTTTATCGACCCCGTAAGAATGAAAGGCAAAGTTAACCTCGGCGAGATCTGAACTCAGACCGTAAAAGGCCGTAACTCTATGCTGCAATGCATGGCGTTCGACCATCTACTGATACTGCCAATCCACCGCCCTATATAATTGTTTCTACTTTTGGCACAAAGCCAGCAATAACCCCAGTGCATGATTGGTATACTTTATTTTATCGACCCCATAAGGATGAAAGGCAAAGTTAACCTCGGCGGAATTTGAACTCAGACCGTAAAGGGCCGTAACTCTGTGCTGCAATTCATGGCGTTCGACCTTCTACTGCCGATCCAGCGCCCTATATAATAACGATGTGTTTTATTTCTTATCTATGTCTATGTCACTAACACATCCTGTTATGGTTGTTTCTGTGTCACTCACACAATTATTAGTATTGTAATGTAGCTGTTGTTTATTTTTAGGCTTTCTTTTGGGAGGTCCTATCGTATACTAGTAGTGGTAGTAGTGGTAGTGGTGGTGGTGGTGGTGGTGGTGGTGGTGGTGGTGGTGGTGGT
>CAXHJY010001228.1:35000-55000 GCA_964016885.1 Eledone cirrhosa
TCTTCTTCTTTGGTGTTATAAAATTAGTATCAATAACATTTCCTGGATATACTCTTATCCCAATCCTGTACATACTTTCTGATTGTCACCTTTCATTTTTTTCGTGTGATACGCGAAGGAACCAACCAACAAACATCTCTCTTTTATATCTCTTTTATTTGTTCATTCAAAATATTTTCCAGCTAATTCTGTCCTACAATATACATCAGCAATCTTTATTTAATGTTTAAAACATATGAATAGCTGCGATATATGCACCATATCAATCAAAAACGATATGAGAATTAAATACCGTACTAAAGCGCCAGTAAGCTTGCTAAGAACCTGCAGATAGAAATGTTAATAAATACAACATTTAGCTTGGATAAACTTTAAGATGCTCTTTCATTGTAGGTTTCTATTCTCAGCCAGTACGTTAAAGAAAATTGATAGTTGCAACAATAAAGGTTGAACAGAGAACACATTTTTTAACAAACTTTACAATAATTTGTACAACCATAATGGAAATTCCATGCAACAGAAAATACATAAATTACATTGTTAGAGCCTCAGAGTATACAATATTTTTTGTCCGGCCCTCGGGAGCAAAGATGAAGAGATTGTTTGGTGAGCTCAACCTAGAGCATCCTACATACAATGGACTATGGTTTTCCCAGATGAAGGCCAGCCACATTTAGGGTTTGACCCTGAACTTTGTTGATGGTAATCGCGCAGCTTAGTCTCTCTGTTGCTCTAGTAACATTTTTTCTTCTGGAAAATCTGATCTTGTGGCCAGGATGGGACTTTTTGGGTGGCATCTCGGCAGTAACAATGACGATAAGCCGTATGTGCTTTCGTGAAATAAATACGTTTGTTTATATTTTGTGTTTGTGTATGCAAACATATCTGTACACGAATATATAATTATATATTAAAATAACAGATTAAAGTTTAAGCAAAGAATCACTGCTTTCACCCTTAACTCTGAAAGTAAAAAAAATCAATCTGTGAACGCAGAAGTAAATATTTCGAAAAAGTTGCAACCGAAAGAAAACAGGAATATGATACTTTGGTTCGTGAAGACGTTAGGAATGTCGTATAACCGGAAGTGTTGACATTTGAAAATTTTAAAGAAGTGAATATATAAATAATGTCTTTAATCTTTTAACAAAATTGTGTAGACAAAAATACCCTCACTTTCTTACTTGGAAACAGTTACTTCTATGGTGCAAATTTGGTGCCATTTGGTCCAGCCGCTTGGCGGAAAGTTTGTTACTTACATACGGCCGTCAGTTTTATAGTATAGATATAAGGAAAAGAAATTGAAAATGCAACTGAAGTCATTTAAGAATGTTTATTTATTTACTTAACCGGTTTCACATTTCTTAGGATTTTCGAAAGTAAAATTGAGATGGAGGGTTTATGTATTTGTTGTGGACAAACCACATCAGAAACACAAACCCTCCATCTTTTTATTTTGAAAATCATAAGAACTATGAAACCGGTAAAGTAAATAAATAAATATTCTTAAAAGACTTCAGTTGCATTTTCAATTTCTTTTCCTTATACTTTCACCAGTGTAGGACATCTCGTTTTTTTTTTTAAAACTCATTATTGTCTTATATATATATAAGTGGCTTAGTTCGGATCTAGCTGTCGAAACGGCCGGAGCTCAGCCGTCGGGGTCCTGACTCTTTTCCTATTAAACACTCTACTACCCTAAGTATTGAGTACTCTGGTGCGTTATGGTCCACCTGGTTTCTTACTACACCCTCTTTCTTGTTACCCCCCCCCCCCCCACATATATATAGATCTATATATATATATATATAGACTGTAGTAAAAGTTTGGTAGAAATGTCGAAGGGTAAGAGCACTCAGTCCATAGGACCCGTTTAGTATTAATAGTTACAACAGTGACATAAACCGAACGAAACTTAAGTTTTCATCCTTTTGAGGTCAATAAATAACGTACCAGTCCAATGCTGGGGTCGATCCTTCACTCTCACCTTCTTTGAAAAACAAACAAACAAACAAAAAAAAACGTCTGCTTTCCGAACTGGAGACGGATAGACTGTCCCAGGTTTTAAATATTCATGACGTGGTCCTACCATCTGGAGACGGATATACTGTCCGAGATTTTAAATACTCAGGACGTACCCATACCACCCTAGAGACGGATAGACTGTACCAGGTTTTAAATACTCGGGATGTACCCCTATCACTCCCACAAGTGTTTCTATCAATTATTCTCTATCCATCATATCTTACTCAATCCATAAATGATTTTCTATGGTGAATATTTTCTATTTTTTGACTCACAAAAACTTCCTTAATCGGATGGCAACTTGGACAGATTTTATATAATCGATTAATTCCGATATTTATATTAGATATTTCTATTATTTAGGTTTTTAAAACATGAATATGTCATTTGTTTCAAATATCAACAAATCGTTTTTTCCTAATTCTTCTATGGCAAATATCTTTTCCCATTAACAGAAACGATTTGTTGATATTTGAATCAAATGACATTTATATATATATATATATATATATATATATATATATATATATATATATATACATAATATGTATATATGTATGTATGTATGTATGTATGTATGTATGTATGTATGTATGTATGTATGTATGTATGTATGCTTGCATTATGGGAGGTGCTCCAGAAACTTGGTTGCCCTGATAAGTTCCTTGCTTTAGTTAGATCTTTCCATGACGACATGAAGGCTTGGGTTAATGTCGGAGGTAACATGTCGGAGCCTATCTCAGTAAAAAATGGAGTGAAACAGGGGAATATTCCAGCACCGACCCTGTTTGCCATATACTTTGCAATGGTTTTCTATATTGCATTCAGGAATTGCGAGCATGGTGTTTACATCCGATTTCGAACCTCAGGAAGCATATTTAACATCAGGCGCTTTGCTGCAAAGACAAAAGTATTTACATCAATCATAAGAGACCTCTTGTATGCAGATGATTGCGATCTTGTAGCGCACACAGAGAGTGATATGCAGCACATTTTGAATGCATTTTCTGATGCTTGCACTGCCCTAGGATTGACTGTCAGTCTCAAGAAAACCGTCGTCATGTACCAACCTGCCCCTGGTAAGCAGTACAGTGAACCAAATATCTATGTGTATGGTAAACGACTTGGAGTGGTTGATCAGTTTGTCTACCAGGGAAGCACTGTCAATCGATACAGCAACCTTGACAGTGAAATCTCACTTAGGATTAGGAAAGCAAGTGATGCTTTCGGAAAGCTAGAAAGGCGACTCTGGGGTCGGCGAGACATATGCAGGAGGACAAAGGTAAAGGTATACAAGGCATGTGTGCTCTATTGTCTTCTTTATGCCTGCGAGACCTGGGTCACATATCGACACCTCCTTAAGCAATTGGAGCGTTTCCATCAGATGTGTCTCAGGCGGATCCATGGCGTTAACTGGAGGGACCACATCAGTGATGTCGAGATTTTGGAAAGCTCTATGTGTGACAGTATAGAAGCTCTTGTGCTTAAGCAACGACTCCGTTGGAGTGGTCACCTTGCCAGGATGAAGGATTCTAGAATACCAAAACAACTCTTTTATGGATAGTTAGTTAAAGGAAAACGACCGCCACATAAACCAAAAAAGAGGTATAAGGATTCCTTGAAAGCCTCTCTGAAAGACGCTAACATCTCTGCTGATACATGGTAAAATATTGTTGCTGATCGTAATAAATGGAGAAAGACTGTATATGAGGGAAAAGTTGCCTTTGAGGCATCTCGAATCGCATACGAGAAAGTAAAGCGGGATGTGAGGAAGGGCATTGCTGTTGCACTTGCAGACGGCGAGGGTCCTCCTATGGTGCTGACATGCAACGTATGTGCGAGACTCTGCCTTAGCAAGGCTGGACTCGAAAGTCATCTTCGCAGTCATAAAGTAAGACCAGTGGTTGACTACCAGGCTGCTGTTGGAGATGCTACTCATCATGCTTGCCAAACATGTGGTAGAGAATGTAAATCAGCAGGAGGGCTCAAACGACATGCAAAAGGACATGAACTCCAACCACAGGCGGCTATTCCCAGTGAATGTTTTGGTTGCCGACTCTGTGCAAGACATTTTAGATCATTGGCTTTTGAAAAGCAGAAGAACTGCGAAACCGCTAAAGGAACCAAATAAATATATATATTTAAAAAAAAAAAGACTCCAGTTGCATTTTCGATTTCATCTTTTTTCCTTATATATATATATATATATATATATATATATATATATATACGATAGCTGCATCTCGGTTTCAAGATTCTCAAACATGGTTGACATGGAGATAACTCTTTGGCACTGTAAAGAACTTACATTCTGCATATGCTGCTCTGATGAACTTTACTTCCATTTTCGTTCCCTGTTTTGATTTTAGGAACTTTCAAGGGTCCACCGGTCGAGGTACATTGTTTTCCACACTTCCGACAGGTAGAAATGCCAGAAAGACCAAAATAAACATTTTGTATACACACTTTAAGTAGAATGCTGTTGAAGTGTGTCTACATTTTTGGGGGACATCCTGTATATATTACAGCTATGTATGTATGTATGGATGGATGTATATATGTATGTATGTGTGTATGTATGTATGTATGTACCTATAATGTATATATGTATGTTCTGGTTTTATAACTTTATAAATTTTTACCTATAGAGAGAGAGTTGGTTTCTAACAAAGATACAAGACTCTCTCATTGGAATTTACACAACATCAACTAGGCAGATATGTATGCATGTCTGCATGCATGCATATGTGTGCAGGTATGGATGTTATTGCATGTGTGGATGTGTTTGTTTTGAGTTATATGTGTAGATGTGGATGTTTTGAGCTATATGTGTGCATGTGCATATGCTTTGCATCTGTACATGTGCACATGCAGTTATTATATGCAGAATTTTTGGAATGTTTTATATATTTTTACTGTTCCATTAATGGATTGTACTTGTAATTTCCTAACTAGTTGTGTTCTTTCTGTTTCTGTGAAGCCTAGCTTCTCAAGACTTATACTGAGGCAGTTACTAACATATCTCAGTGCCCCAATAATCACAGGTATAAATCTGAAGGTACAGTTAGGGTGGAGTATCTGCAGATTTCTCATTAGTTCTGCATAAATATTTTCATTTTCGTATGTATGTATGTATGTTCTTCTGGTTTTATAATTTCACAAATTTTTTCCCAATAGAGAGAGAGTCAGTTTCTAACCGAGATACAAGATTCTTTCATTGGAATTTACACAACATCAACTAGGTAGATTATGTATGCATGCATGCATGCATGTTTAGATATAGATGTTATTGTATGTGTGATGTGTATGTTTTGAGTTGTATGTGTGCATGTGTATATGCTTTGTATCTGTACATGTGTATATGCAGTTAATAGATGAAAAATGTTTGGAATGTTTTACATAATTTTACTGTTCCATTAATAGATTGTACTTGTAATTTCCTAACTAGTTGTGTTCTTTCTGTTCCTGTGAAGCCTAGCTTCTCAAGATTTGTATTGAGGCAGTTACTAACATACCCCAGTGCCCCAATAATCACAGGCATAAATCTGAAGGTGTAATCAGGATGGAGTATCTGCAGATTTCTCATCAGTTCTGCATAAATATTCTCCTTTTCACTAATCTTTGATATTATATTGGCATCTGCTGGGCAGCTAATTTCCACTACTGTGCATGTTTTCTTCTCCCTGTCCCATATCATAATATCTGGTCTGTTGTGCCTGCATTTTATTGGGGTTTTTACTGGAACATTCCACCAGTACTCTTTCATATTATGTACGTGGATGTCTTCGACATTGCTATAGCTTTTAATGTGTTTATTATCGGGGCTATCTTTTTTACGGACTGTGTTTTGGCCACTACATCATGCCTCATGGGTAGATAGTACCGCGATGACATTCTTTGGACAGCTGCTGATGACATGGGTGATATCCTCGATGTTAGTTCTGCAGAGTCTGCACTTGTTATCACATCTAGGTGTTTTGCCTGCATCCCTATCTCTTTTGTGAATCAGGTATTTCGTGTTAATCTCCTGTTCCTGGATTGCAAAAGCGTATCCTTCAAAGTAGGAGCCAATATAGCGGTTGTTGGTCCAAGATAGACTACTTTCCTTATCTATATTACTCTCACTCTGGAGCTTCCTGGCAACATATCCATGCATAATTTTTTTGCTGATAAGCATGCGGTTTTTCATTCATGGATTCACTGCGATACTGCTGAGCGACTTCCCTGGGTGTGAGTTTTTGATTATCACACAGAGAATATCTCTCAAGGAGTTCCTTCCCAACTCTCATGATCTTATCTGTTTCATGCAGATAGACTTGCTCGAGAAATGGGCTCCTACGCTTCGAGGTTCGTAGATGTTGTTGGAGGGATATGATGTGACATTCCAATGCTGTCTGGACTGATGTTAGGCCTCTGCCTCTCTGCTTACGTTTCAAGTAAAGGCGGTCTATGTCACTGTTGGTGTGGAAGTTTCCGGTGTTGTTTAGTATTTTTCGAGTTCTAACATCAAGTGCTCGGATTTCGTCTATCGTCCAATTGAGTATTCCAAACGTTGGTGTTAGGACAGGCACAGCAAACACATTGTGAGCCACTGTTTTGTTCTGCGCAGAGAGTTCCGATGACCAAATATTTCTTAATCGGGTGTAGTATTCCCTGGTTACGCGTTCCTTATTACAGATACCATTATAGGATATGTTTTCATCTATACCCAGGTATCTGTAGCAGTCCTCATCAGATATCGATGAAACAGTTAGGCCATTGATGACAATGTTGCTAGATTGGGTTGTTGTTTTTCCCTGCTTTACAGTCATGTATGAGCATTTATCTTGGCCAAACTCCATTCCTATATCCTTTGAGAACGTTGTAACCAAGTAAAGATTTTTCTTCCTCCCATCCATGTTCTTGGCATAGAGTTTCAGATCGTCCACAAAGAAATTATGGATTAGGTTCGTATTTCTGTCCTCCTGTGAGCCAATGATGTATCGCTCACATTTCTTGAGCAGAAAGGACAAGGGGTTTAATGACAAGATAAATAATATCACAGAGAGACTGTCCCCCTGAAATATACCCCTGCGATATTTTATTTTATCAGTGAAAATAGAGTCCTCCCTCTCTGTCTTTAACCTAGGATAGTAGCCCAAGAAGAAGACAGCCTCTCTATGGCTCTGACAATAATGTCTGGGACTTTAGCAAGCTGGAGGGCCTGTATCATTCAAGAGTGGGGAACAGAATCGAAAGCTTTCCTGCAGTCCAGCCAGACTGTAGCCATATTCCTCCTAAGTTGTCGCACTTCCGACATCGCAGGTTTGTTGATTAGGAGTTGTTCAGCACATCCCCAAACCCCTTTCTTTCCAGCTGCTTGTTTATCTGTGATGATCTTATTATTTTCACAGTGATCTTGGAGGAATAGGTTCAGGCAGGCTTATACATCAGGTTCTGGCATGCAATGGGTCGGTAGTTTTTTGCCAAGTGGGTGTCTTTGTTCTTGGGGACCAGTAATGTTTGTGCTAATGTCAACCATTCTGGTATAAGTGTATCTCCCTTAAGAACTTGTTGGTAGAGGTCAGTAAGGTACTTCCGATAAAATATCAGTTTTTTTGTACCAGTAGCCGACAATCATGTCTCTTCCTGGTTTTTTCTACTCTTGGAGTTTTCCTATCACAGTCTCAAGGGTACCCTCACTTATTTCGTATGTTTTTGTTGTAGTGTAGGAGCAATAATTCTTTCGGATTTCTGTTAGCCACACTGCATCTTGGTCGAAATTCTTCTTTTCACCCCATATTTTGCTCTAAAAGGAATCTATGTCTTTCTGGGATGGGGCCTCAGTGACACTTATTATTTTGTTCTTCATATCTCTATAGACTGATGTTTGGTTTCGTCTGAATCTTTTATTAAGCACTTTCTCTTATCTACCTTCTTCAGGTATCGGCGTTTTTCGCTAACAGCTCTCAATTCTTGTTTGAGGGTGATCAGCTTATATTGGAGAGTTCTGGTTCTACTGTTACCAAACATCGTCTCTATTTTATTTTTCACTCTTTGTTGGTGAGGAGTGAGGTTTTTGTGTGTTTGTTTGCATGTAAGGAGCATTGTCACATATCCTATGGTTTTACGTAGGTCAACAATATTTTTTTCTATTTTAGTTATATATGATGGTATTTTTGGTGGTGTTCTGTTCTTGTTAATATCTCTGCTCTCACCAAGATAATACTTCACTGTCGTTGCTAAGGCATATAAACAGGCGTTGATTTGCCAAAATGTTGGGGTTTTTATCCGTCGTAAATATTCATCCCCTATTTCGTCAATAACACGTAATATTTCATTATTTGGTTTTTTATTAAACGTTGTCGTTTTAACACGTTCAGCAAGAGAGATATTTATACATGAATTAATTTCTCTCTGGAAGATTTCGTTGAGGGAAATTTTCAATTGATTATTATCATTATCGATAGTATTTTCAACAACAGTCGAGGTAGACTCGGATGGTACACGTGGTGTCAAATTTATTCGATTATTATTATTATCGATCGTGTTTTCCCCAGCATTCGAGGTAGACTTAGATGGTACAGGTGGTGTCAAGTTTCTTATAGGCATAGTTGTTTCAAGGCGCTGTTCGACCTGGCTGCTAGGAAGTCTAGTAGCATGGCGACCTGTAGCACATGTTGTTGATCCAATGTTTGTTGTGGGGGACTTACAATTAATACTATATATCTTATTTTTACGTTCAACAAACGTCGGTTGTTGGCGTAATTGTTTCGCTGTGAAGTAATTTAGCTCTGGGTGCATTTCGTCCCAGTGTAGCTTCATTCTGTTCATATAGCCAATGGAGGGATTGTTTTTTGCCATTTCATAACAATTAAATAAATCATTAATAAGTTGAAAACTCCAAGAGAAATGCGATTTATAATTTCGGTTTCTTCTGTAGCTACAACTGAATAAAGTTTGTTTACCTTTCTTGTTGTTTGTCTTCGATACTTCCTTAATTTTGTTGTTGATGTTGTGTTCAGCCATGCTGTTTGTAGCAAATCCTTGTAAAATGAATTATGTATTTAGTCGGATATCTCTACGAATTCGAATAAAAGGTGTCTTCAGAAGATATACTTAGAAGAATATCCAGTTATTCAACATGACAGTAGTTGTGGCATTACTGTCGGAGATTGTATTCATCTTAAATTTAATAAATAGTCTCCCACGCCAAAATATGCGACTGATCGCGTTGACTGTATGTTATGTTATGTTATGTTATGTTATGTTATGTTATGTTTGTATGTATGTATGTATGTATGTATAATAATTCTACGAAGGTGGCGAGAGCACTTTGATGATCTTTTGAATAAGCCGTCTGTCGTCAATGAAGATTTCCTCAATCTCATTCCAGAAAGTCCCGTGAAAGTAGCTCTCGCAGAACCCCCGACGCTTGTGGAGGTTGCAGTGGCTATCCCGAAGCTGAGCAGTGGAAGGTATCCAGGTATGGATGGCATACATGCTGAGCTCCTACAATATGGTGGTGAGAGACTCCTGCAACATCTTCACTCTTTGTTTGGCAGGATATGGGCTAATGAATCCGTACCTGAGGACTGGAGAGATACAGTAATGGTGGTCTTGTACAAGAGAAAGGGTAACAGGAATGATTGTGGGAACTATAGAGGTATATCATCGCTTTCTCTCGTAGGGAAATTTTGATGTAGGGTACTTCTGGACCTTCTGCTGACACACATTGCAGATTGTGTTCTTCCTGAAAGTCAATCTGGTTTTCGTGCTGGACGCGGCACTACTGATATGATCTTCTCAGCTAGACAGCTCCAGGAGAAGTGCATGGAACAAGGTTTGGATCTGTATCAGGTTTTTGTCGATCTGACAAAAGCTTACGATACTGTTAACAGAAATGCATTATGGAAGGTTCTCCAGAAACTTGGTTGCCCTGATAAGTTCCTTGCTTTAGTTAGGTCTTTCAATGATGACATGAAGGCTTGGGTTAATGTCGGAGGTAACATGTCGGAGCCTATCTCAGTAAAAAATGGAGTGAAACAGGCGGATATTCCAGCACCGACCCTGTTTGGCATATACTTTGCAATGGTTTTCTGTATTGTATTCAGGAATTGCGAGCATTGTGTTTACATCCGATATCGAACCCCAGGCAGCATATTTAACATCAGGCGCTTTGCTGCAAAGACAAAAGTATTTACATCAATCATAAGAGACCTCTTGTATGCAGATGATTGCGATCTTGTAGCGCACACAGAGAGTGATATGCAGCACATTTTGAATGCATTTTCTGGCGCTTGCACTGCCCTAGGATTGACTGTCAGTCTCAAGAAAACCGTCGTCTTGTACCAACCTGCCCCTGGTAAGCAGTACAGTGAACCAACTATCTATGTGTATGGTAAACGACTTGGAGTGGTTGATCAGTTTGTCTACCTGGGAAGCACTGTCGATCGATACAGCAACCTTGATAGTGAAATCTCACTTAGGATTAGGAAAGCAAGTGATGCTTTCGGAAAGCTAGAAAGGCGACTCTGGGGTCGGCGAGACATATGCAAGAAGACAAAGGTAAAGGTATACAAGGCATGTGTGCTCTCTTCTCTTCTTTATGCCTGCGAGACCTGGGTCACATATCGACACCACCTTAAGAAATTGGAGCGTTTCCATCAGATGTGTCTCAGACGGATCCATGGCGTTAACTGGAGGGACCACATCAGTGAGGTCGAGATTTTGGAAAGCTCTATGTGTGACAGTCTAGAAGCTCTTGTGCTTAAACAACGACTCCGTTGGAGTGGTCACCTTGCCAGGATGAAGGATTCTAGAATACCAAAACAACTCTTTTATGGATAGTTAGTTAAAGGAAAACGACCGCCACATAAACCAGAAAAGAGGTATAAGGATTCCTTGAAAGCCTCTTTGAAAGACGCTAACATCTCTGCTGATACATGGGAAAATATTGTTGCTGATCGTAATAAATGGAGAAAGACTGTATATGAGGGAAAAGTTGCCTTTGAGGCATCTCGAATCGCATATGAGAAAGTAAAGCGGGATGTGAGGAAGGGCATTGCTGTTGCACTTGCAGACGGCGAGGGTCCTCCTATGGTGCTGACATGCAGCGTATGTGCGAGACTCTGCCTAAGCAAGGCTGGACTCGAAAGTCATCTTCGCAGTCATAAAGTAAGACCAGTGGTTGACTACCAGGCTGCTGTTGGAGATGCTACTCATCATGCTTGCCAAGCAAGTGGTAGAGAATGTAAATCAGCAGGAGGGCTCCAACGACATGCAAAAGTACATGAACTCCAACCACAGCCGGCTATTCCCAGTGAATGTTTTGGTTGCCGACTCTGTGCAAGACATTTTAGATCATTGGCTGGGCTAAAAAGCCACATTCGATCGCAGCGCTGTTAGTTGCTATCGTGTGTGTGTGTGTGTGTAGATATGTTTATGTGTGTGCGTGTGTGTGTATATATATATATGTATATTATTATTGTTGTTGTCGTTATTATTATTGTTGTTATTATTATTGTTATTAATATATATATATATATGTATATGTATATATATATATATATATATACATATATATATAAATATTTTTTTTCTTCTCGTGCAATGGCCATACTCGATAACGAGGTGGCAGCCATCATGTATGTATGTATGTATGTATGTATGTATGTATGTATGTATGTATGTATGTATGTATGTATGTATGTATGTATGTATGTATGTATGTATGGAGGTATCTGTTGTAGCAGGCCTGATTCCTATATTCATCCTATGTATGTGTATGTACGCTATATGTATATATATATATGTGTGTGTGTGTGTGTGTGTGTGTGTGTGTGTGTGTGTGTGTGTGTGTGTGTGTGTGTATACGAATATCATGCATTTTATGTGTGTATTTACATGTGCAAATTGTTTACAATTCCCTTGGTTATACACAGAGAATCCTTGTTGCTCATTGCTCTTTTATAGATTCAGACAAAGAATAGTAACAGCTGGGATGTTATATATACACGCGGCACTAGTAATAGAAATAGTACATAGTCTAACGAACGTCTTGTGTTCTCTATAGAATTTGTCTTAGCAGTCACGTGTTTTAGAATTTGCTCGCGCTGTGCGTGGTCCTTGGGTAGGTATATTGTAGCATAGTCTCGGGCTGATCAACACTTGAAACAAAATCTGAAAATACTGAACCACCACGTACTTGTGCGCGTGCGTGCGTGCGTGCGTGCGTGCGTGTGTGTGTGTGATACGGGGGTAATCCCAAAAGTAAGGCCTCCAAAGCGTTGGGGACGCAGAGAAACTGTTCGTACGGCTGTTGGCAACATTGTTGTGATGTGTGCTTCCTTCACTCCCAAACAAGCATGCGCGCGCTTCGCTGGGATGCTCAATCCTGGCTTGGCAGCCGTTGAGAATGGAGCTCCCGTTGAACGCTACCGCCAAGTGCGAATTTAACGCAGTTATCATATAGAGGGCAATCCCCAAAGTAAGGTCTCCTTCCGAGGAAAACATGCGTAAAGATCGGTGGATCACTCTGGATGCTCTCTGCATTTCGGTTCCTGAGGTTTGCCGAAGCACCATCGACAGGATTTTAACGGAAAAGTTGCAATATCGGAAGTTGCAATTTCGGAAGGAGACCTTACTTTTGGGATTGCCCTTGTAATAAGTTAGATGGTAGAAAAATAAATATATTGATAAAAATGTCTATATTATGAGACAGTAAGCATGCACATACATGTACACCAGGTCAGAACACAGAGGAGCCGAACTCCCACTGTCATCACCTCCGTCTCTCTCGCCCTCCTCATCTCTCATGTAGATGAGGTCCGAACACAGAGGAGCCGAACTCTCACGGTCACCACCTCCATCTCTCTCGCCCTCCCCATCTCTCACTATTACGAGCAAATGGTGCCCCACGTGTAGGCCGCCCCACGGCCCCGGCGGATAGAATGGCGAAGGCGTTTCCTCGGAGGATGGTAAGGGAGATGCGTTGGAAGAGCTATTCCATCTCGCGAGGCTCACACCTATGGCTCGCCAGCTCAGAGCCTATGGTGGTAAGTTTCTGATTTCGGCAAAGGTGGACAATCTCGGTGGAGGGGAAAGTCGATTACATCGATTCCAGTGCCTTACTGGTACTTTCCTTTCATCCTTACGGTATAGATAAAGTTAACGTCGGATTTCAACTCAGAATGCAAATAACTATGCCAAAAAGCATGTTTCTGACACTCTACCAATTCTGCCAACCCATCGTCCTGTGTGTGTGTGCGTGTGTGTGTGCGTGTGCGTGTGCGTGTGCGTGTGCGTGTGCGTGTGCGTGTGTGATAATAGCAATGGCAACAGTAACAATAATTGCACCATGCTCACCCATTGTACAAACTTACAATGGCTGCATGTCCATAGAAGGATTTCTAGTTTAGGCACCAGACCAACATTTTGGGGGAAGAAGAAATTCGATTAAATTGACCCGCAGTGTTTGACAGCATGTGTAAATTTTCTCCTTTGTATATCGTCAAAGAGGAGATCTCACATTTTAGGTATACAGAAGTCGACAATAACATGAATAAAATATAACGAAACTGAAAATAAATGATAATGGCCAATATATTGGAAAAAAAAATTATCTGTGTATTCAATAATAGATAAATACTGTAAGATACCATAAATAATCGTGATTAATGAAGATTTGATTCGAATAAAGTTTAAATTTTTATCAACCAAAAATTAAACGAAAAAAATCATTCAAATTTTGATGAAAAATTAGATACATACCCACCCCACAAAAATCTCATATTTAAATGGCACAGTCTACTACACTGACCAATATTAGGAGAACTTTATCACCAAAGGAATAAACTGTAGTAATTTTACGTAAAATTTAACACAATATATATATTAATATTAAAATCTATAATTATAATTATTTTAATTAATATAGTTTATTATTGTTTCAACCAGCGACTGACCTTCACCTGCTGAGACCCTAACCTATATGAAATTTGAGACCCTAGAATTATATGAATTTTGAGACCCTAAGCTGTATGAAATTTGAGGCCCTTCTCTAAAAAATATTCGGGTAAATCAATTTACATTATTATTTATTGATGATTACAGAATCAAATTAGTTCTAAAATGTTCCCTTTAACTAATTAATTAATTATTCTATTCGCCGCATAGAAAAATAAATATATATTTTAAAAAAATGATGCCCCCTAAGGCGTGTCATGATAGGAAAAACCTGATTTTATATTCATTCAGAATACAATGCTACACATGGGGCACCTATTGAAATACTGGTGAGAAAATTGTTATTGGCTAATGGAAAGAAAAGAAAAAATATAATTATATATAGGTCGATTACTACAAATGTAATCCACACTAAAAAGAAGAAAATGAAATGCAGTCCATAATAGTGCTTGAAGAAGTGACAACATATAAGTGTGAAAAATAAAGGAAAGAACGTGTTAAATGATATATATATATATATATATATATATATATATTATATATATATGTATGTGTGTGTGTGCGTGTGCGTTTTTGTGTGTGTGACTATAGAAAAACACATTTATATATAGGCTTATAGGTATACTTGTTTTATAAGCGTATAAAAGATGTAACGATTGACACATGTACGCACAACCATACATACAACCATACATACAACCATACATACAACCATACATACAACCATACATACAACCATACATACAACCATACATAAATACTGAAATACATTCATGTTCCCCCCCCCCTACATATCTACCAACCTTCTTAACTACATACATACCTACTTACATACATACCTACCTATTTACCTACCTATCTACATACATATATACATACCTAGTTACATACCTACCTCCTTACTCACATACATACCTATATACCTACCTTCCTACATACATACATGATGGCTGCCCCCTCGCTATCGAGTATGGCCAATGCACGAGGAGAAAGAAAAAAAAATAATAATAAATAAATAAAAATAAAATAAAAATAAAAAAAAAATAAAAAGAAGTATATATATATATATATATATATATACATATACATACATATATATACACACACACACACACACACATACTCACACACACATACATTAATAACAATAACAACAATAATAATAATAACAACAACAATAATGATATACATATACATATATATACACACACACACGCACACACATAAGCATATCTACACACACACACACACACACGATAGCAACTAACAGCGCTGCGATCGAATGTGGCTTTTTAGCCCAGCCAATGATCTAAAATGTCTTGCACAGAGTCGGCAACCAAAACATTTACTGGAAATAGCCGGCTGTGGCTGGAGTTCGTGTACTTTTGCATGTCGCTTGAGCCCTCCTGCTGATTTACATTCTCTACCACATGTTTGGCAAGCATGATGAGTAGCATCTCCAACAGCAGCCTGGTAATCAACCACTGGTCTTACTTACGATGACTGCGAAGATGACTTTCGAGTCCAGCTTTGCTTAGGCAGAGTCTCGCACATACGGTGCATGTCAGCACCATAGGAGGACCCTCGCCGTCTGGAAGTGCAACAGCAATGCCTTTCCTCACATCCCGCTTTACTTTCTCGTATGCGATTCGAGATGCCTCAAAGGCAACTTTTCCCTCATATACAGTCTTTCTCCATTTATTACGATCAGCAGCAATATTCTCCCATGTATCAGCAGAGATGTTAGCGTCTTTCAGAGAGGCTTTCAAGGAATCCTTATACCTCTTTTTTGGTTTATGTGGCGGTCGTTTTCCTTTAACCAACTCTCCATAAAAGAGTTGTTTTGGTATTCTAGAATCCTTCATCCTGGCAAGGTGACCACTCCAACGGAGTCGTTGCTTAAGCACAAGAGCTTCTAGACTGTCACACATAGAGCTTTCCAAAATCTCGACAACACTGATGTGGTCCCTCCAGTGAACGCCGTGGATCCACATCTGATGGAAACGCTCCAATTGCTTTAGGTGGTGTCGATATGTGACCCAGGTATCGCAGGCATAAAGAAGACAATAGAGCACACATGCCCTGTACACCTTTACCTTTGTCCTCCTGCATATGTCTCGCCGACCCAAGAGTCGCCTTTCTAGCTTTCCGAAAGCATCACTTGCTTTCCTAATCCTAAGTGAGATTTCACTGTCAAGTTTGCTGTATCGATTGACAGTGCTTCCCAGGTAGACAAACTGATCAACCACTCCAAGTCGTTTGCCATACACATAGATGTTTGGTTCAGTGTACTGCTTACCAGGGGCAGGTTGGTACATGACGACGGTTTTCATACATACATACATACATACATACATACATACATACATGGTGGCTGCCAACTCGTTTTCGAGTACGGCCACTACTTTATATCCATGTAGGAGAACCCCTACCGATGCGCTGAACGAGTGTGACTTTTTAGTCCAGCCAGCGACTTGAAAACTCTGGTACAAACACTACACTTGTGACAATTACTGACACATAGTGCTGGGCCCATGGTACCATGTGACGACAAGTGCAGAGAGATCTCCAGATATAAAGCAATGCCTGTGCCGTGAAGCTTTTATAGTGAGCAAAGGCACTGCACAAAGCCAGTCCCACTCTCTTAACCAAGATGATATTTACCAAAAAGAAGAACAAGTCAACATCATTGGATACCATCAGGGTTGCAGGTGTTATATCAGAGTTTTCCTTCTCCTAGAATTCTGCCTTGACAAAGGCTAAGGGGTCATCTCTCCCGGTGATTTTGGATGGCCATTGACTCTTAAGAGCTCCTTTGCCCTTTGACAGGTTTTGTTTTTAGTCCTGCAGGATGTCCAAAGTCACCCTCCTCACCAAGAAACCTTGGTGGGGTTGCCAGTTTAGTCGCCAACGACCCGACCATGGGACAGGTTGTACTGGGATACATGTTACCAGTAGCACCAACTGGTGACCTGACATATATACATATATACATACATACAAGAATATATTTTGAATATATATGGATCCACATCTGATGGAAACGCTCCAATTGCTTTAGGTGGTGTCGATATGTGACCCAGGTATCGCAGGCATAAAGAAGACAATAGAGCACACATGCCCTGTACACCTTTACCTTTGTCCTCCTGCATATGTCTCGCCGACCCAAGAGTCGCCTTTCTAGCTTTCCGAAAGCATCACTTGCTTTCCTAATCCTAAGTGAGATTTCACTGTCAAGTTTGCTGTATCGATTGACAGTGCTTCCCAGGTAGACAAACTGATCAACCACTCCAAGTCGTTTGCCATACACATAGATGTTTGGTTCAGTGTACTGCTTACCAGGGGCAGGTTGGTACATGACGACGGTTTTCATACATACATACATACATACATACATACATACATACATACATACATACATACATACATACATACACACATACATATAAATGGGTAAATACACTAGATATTTGAAGATTAACAGAACATAATTCAGATAATTATTTTAAAAAGGTCAAAGATTAGTTAATAGATGGTAAATAAATAGGAGTTAAAACAAACATATAAGTATATATTCCTAATTTGTTATGGATAGAAGTATTTATAGCAACTGCAAGGATAAAAAGAGTTAAAAATATAACCAGGGGTTTTCTATATTGATAATTTGTTGGCTAGTTATGAATGAGGGTGGGCTGAAAAGTTCATTATTTGACTATGAAGGAGTGATGCTAGACTGAGAAATCTTGCATGCATTAATTTTAACACTTTTATACTGCATTGTTGCTTTCCAAGTAAATACAGCTGATTTCTTCCAGCAAAATAAAGAGAAGAAAAGGAAGAGAGAATTGTGAAAGATAACATAGAGGGAGAATAGACCCCAGCATTGAACTGGTATCAATCTCGAAAGAATGAAAGGCAAAGTTGACCTCGGCGGGATTTGAACTCAGATCCGAAAATGAATACAATAAAGCATATAAATTACACATAAGGTATCATATAGTCATTTCATGAGAGTATTTTGGTCAGCGTATGAACATTTCAGCCGACCCTCGTAGTTAGGTTGAAAAAAAAAGAATATTCTGGCTACATGGTATTATTCTCGCCAACATATTCCTCTCTAAAAAGAATTTGAAGAGATGTAACCATACATATATCACAAGAATGGGTATAATCGAACATTTGTCCATATTCGCCATTTTAGCTAATATGTCATATCGTCATGATTTCTGCATTTATTTCGTCGTCATTCACACAGAGTATATAAATATATTGTTCGATATGGAAAAAAAACAACATGAGTAAATGAAAAAAACTACACAGCGGAACGATACAGTACAACGAAGATATATATTAGTTTAACGCTTGATATAGCAGGAAAAAGCCTTTTACATTCATGCATATTTACATATATAAATACACTCACACACATATTTTCCTACTATATCAAGCGTAAAACTAATAATATATTTCTGCATTGTACTGTGTCGTTTGTTTTCCTATTTCTGTTTGCCCTTTGCATATATATGCCCCCCTCCCATATTCGCTAATTCCAAAGCCGAAATACGATTCTCGCTAATTTATATTTGTATATATATATATATATATATATATATATATATATATATATATAAACACACATGATTTATATATATATACACACATGATATATATATATATATAAATATATATATATATATAATTCGTATTTTTATTTTTTTTGCAAGATTTCTTACCTGAAAACGTGTGTTGAAACAGATATTGTTATACTTGGGGGGTGGGGGGATAAAAACACAGTTGTTTTTATTGGCAACATGACCCTTCCAAAGTATAACAATATATACATATATATACATATAAAAATGAGAACACACACACACACACACACACATATATATATTTATATACATAAGACAAACAGAGAGTTGCATCTTTATCTCGTCAGCCACCTTGCTTGCCTACAGTTTCGTGCGCATATATCTAAGGTGATAAATTATTAAAGTCGTTAAAACATCGGATAGAACGTCTTGAGATATTCGTCCCTCCTCTCTGCACTCTCATTTTAAAACCCCTTATTTTCAACTTTGTCTTTCATCTTTCGATATTGACAAGAAAAGTACCAGTGCATTACTGAGCTCCCTTCTCACCTTCTTTCTCCTTCTTTCTGTCTCTTTCCAAGTCGGCCATATTCTTAGCTCGAGAAAGATGGGATCCACCAGGTTAAAAGAAGCATGCTCCTAGGACTCCATCGGGAGTCCATGGATGAGGGGATATATTATATAGATTATAAAGAGAGAGAGAGAGAGAGAGAGAGAGAGAGAGAGAGAGAGCGAGAGAGAGCGAGAGCGAGAGCGAGAGAGAGCGAGAGAGAGAGAGAGAGAGAGAGAGAGAGAGAGAGAGAGAGAGAGTAGGAAAGTTCAGTTTCTGTGAGGAAAAGAAAAAAAGACAAATGCTTCAGGCAGCTTTTCCTACGTCTGAGAGTGAAGAAGGAGAGGTAAATTGGTTCTATCGATTTGGTTGTAGGCAAAGAAATAGAAAAGGAACTGAAAGAGTGCTGTAATGTGTGAAATAAGTGGAAAAGGCTGTTGAGGTGTTGAAATAAGGAAAGGAAAGGTAGGAAAATGTAAGTAAAAGAAGAATGAAACGATATTCGCTATTGAGAGGTGTTTGTTGCGTTATGACTACAAATTAATCAGCAACATACAAAGGTCATTTTAACAGCTGGAGAGGGTCATAGTTAGAGATATTTCCCACCAGATACAACAATATTTCAACCAGTTGACTTCAAGTTTACATTACTAATTACAACAAAAACTAATCTAAATGTATTAACATCAATACAAATGTATTTCGTTACGACTTCTATCATGTCTTCGTTTTCGTCTTCGTATTTTCCCTGTCTTTTCTTTGTTTCTTTCTCTTGCTCAATTACATATATCTGTGGCTATCAGTAGTCTAAGCTATCGTTACATACATTAACTTTGACAAAAGCGAAGAACAGCGCAATGTAGTTCCAGGTACGTGATACAAAA
>CAXHJY010001228.1:60000-80000 GCA_964016885.1 Eledone cirrhosa
TGGCCTGTGATATGTATAATAATGATTACTTTTTAATCTCACTAGTTAAGAAATCTCTCTCTCTCCCTCTCTACCCCCCCTCTCTCATCCCCTTCTTATTTCTCTTTGCAAACGCGTACCATGAAATAGTATTACTCTAAAAACGACGATAGGTGGCGGTTGTAATGAATGGATGCAGGAGCAGAGGGAGAAGTGAGTTAGTTTAATTTTGCTACATATTAATAAAAAAAAATATTATATTGCTACAGAATACATTTATAGATTTTAGCTAACACAGTATGTAAGCTCTCTTTATACATAATATCATAGTACAGTATAGCAATGAAACACTGTTAACACACTATCGAACTAAATGCACTTTACATTCAAATGTCCGATGTATTTAGTGGTTTTATTAGTAATGACCCCTTGTGCAAGTTAAAGGTGGTACTCGGCAGCTGAAGAAACCTCAACACAGGAGTTAAATTAAATTGCCATAAGAAGCAGTAAGAAAATTTGAAATGTGGAGTTTAGGAGTCTGGCATCGATTCTTCCTCTGTCTCTTTCTAGGTGGCTTTCTCTCCTCTATCTCTGGAAGTAAATGGCTGTTTTCAGAACTGGAGAGACACACGTTCCATCAGGTTTAATTTGCCCAAGACAAGCCATGTGTGCGTGCATATGTGTGTGTGTGTGTGTGTGTGTGTGTGTGTGTGTGTGTGTGTGTGTGTGTGTGTGTGTGTGTGTGTGTCGACACAGATAGCTGGGAAAAAGGAGTTATACCTGTAATTCAAGTGGCCAGCTTTGTCACACATGGTGTTAAACTGAATCTCCCCGAGAACTACGGTAGCGATACATGTGTTTATAAAATGATCAGCCACATACAAGTGAATTTCACGAGCGGACAGTTCTACTGATTGAATTAACTGGAGCACAAGTTGTGTGAAAAAGACTTCCTCCTACAATAATATCTCTTTAGTGATTCCATTCACCTCTAATTTAGCAAATAATCCCCTGCAGTGATATACCATTATAATACGTTTCTTGAACATTTGTGAAAAGAACCAGTTGTAACATAATGCACAGTACTTTATTTCAGTAAAAGTCTATTTATTAAAGAAGATAGAATACAGAGACACACAATTATTTACGTCACATTGTTTTCGTTATATCCTTCTCATATATCATTGTCATAGCCAAGCAACATCTGTGTAAAGATTTATATACACTCACACACACACACATCATGCATATATATATATATATATATATATATATATATATATATATATATATATATATATAACCTGAAAGATCACAAATCTAACTTTAACTCTAATCCTTCTATAAGACTTATATTCCCTTCCAAATCTGACATTGGCATCATTAGTAAAAAAAACTTTAGACAGAATCATCCCACCAATAAGAAAACACGTTAATTTACCACACTGGGAAAGCACATCCCAAGTAATTTACTTCATTTTTACAATTTGATATAGATGCTTATTATCCCTCTATATCACCCATACTCCTGAACAAAGCCTTGATATTTGCCAAAAATAGATCAAACTTAACTATGGATGACATTAATATTATCAAACACTACTGGAATTTCAGAAGGAATACTGGACCAGAAATACATATAGTAATCTATTCGATATTACTATGGGCTCTAGTGATTCTACCCAAATTACCGATCTTGTGGGCCTCTTTCTTCTATTTAACATACATTCTTCTTTTCCCCACCTTAAAGGTGGTTTATATCGTGATGACTGTCTTCTTCTTCTTTCCAATAACCTTAGCCTATCAGAAATTGAAAAAAATAAAAAACTTATTAGAACTGTCCTCAAAGACTATTATAGTCTCACTATTACATTTGAAAACACCAGTAAAGTAGTTAATTTCCTTGATATAACTTTAGACTTCTCTACGGGTACCTACCAACCTTACCATAAACCTAACCAAAACTTACATTACATACACTCACAATCCAATCACCCTAGATCTATCCTTAAAAACCTAGCATATAATATCTCACTCAGAATTTCTAACCTTTCCTCTAACCAGGATGTATTCGATAAAAATGCGCCCTTTTATAACGAAGCTTTAGCTAGAAGCGACCACAAAAACAAATTAGTCTATATACCTTGCACCAATAATACTTCAAACATACAACCCAATATTACCAACAAACACCAAATGAAAAACACAACACCTAAATGCCACTCACACTACATCCCAAAATACCAACCTAAAACTTAATTTCTCTACCTCTTCTCACATAAAATATAATGACTTTCAAAAAACCATTCATCCTAATACTCCAATATACCTTAATAACATTACTAACACAATTCCTAATAATCAGACTAAAACACCTAAATCAGTTAATCTAACTAAACCTATATATAATAAATTCACTAATACTAATTCTCTTAGTAAACATCCTGATACATCGTATAAATATAAAAAAACAACATCGAAACCGTAATAGACGAGTTACTTGGTATAATGCTCCATTTAATCTTCAAATTAAAGATAATATCCCTAAAAATTGTTTTACTATCCTAGAGAAAAACTTCCCGCCAAACCATAAATACCATCAAATTTTAAATAGATCAACTGTCAAATTTCCCTACTCCACTACCAAAAATATACAACAAAATATAAGTGCGTACAATGCATATAAACCTGACTTGGAGTGTACTCAAAAGGGTCAAAGGTGTATCAAAATAATAGATATGAGTGTAGATTATGCTCCCAGGAACTTTTTGAAATAATGAAATCTAAGGATATCCTATTAAATAAGCGACAAGAATTAATTATATCTTGCAATCATAGAATTAGAAGAACTTTCAAATATTATAAACCTAATTAATATACACCTTACACTTATATTTTATATATTATTATAATTAATTTTTTTTATTTAGTTAACCTATAATTAGTACTTTACTAGAGAGAACTTCATAATTTTATTTCCCTCTTACAGCTCTCTTTTCCTAAAATTAATACCTAAAAGTATACATATAAATTAATTTAATTTCCTGTTATGAATCTAGATTCCTTGTAGTCTATATAAGATTGCTATTTCTCACTACTACATTTATCCCAAAATTTTATTTTCCTTCGTTTTTAACAACATCCTTTAATAACATCTAATTCTTATTTATCACATCCATATGAATTAATATAAATTTATCCCTATAAGTATACCTATCAATTAATTTAATTTCTTGTTATAGATCTAAATTCCTTGTGTTTTAAATAAGATTGGTATTTCTCACTAACACCTTTACCCTAAAATGTTATTCTCCTTCGGTTTTAACATTAACATTAATCTTTAATAGCATCAAATGTTCGTGAACTTTTCACCGGCTTAACCTCTTTTCATCCCCAAAGTACTCTTTTCATTCTTTCCATTCAAAACTTAAGTCTGCATTCTTCTACCCCTAAATTAAATTTCTACTACTACTATTCTATCAACTTGACCTTTTACTACTTTTCTATTGGTCAATTCAAAACCTGTTCCCAAACAGACCTATTATATTAAATCTTTGTTGGTTTTATTCAATAAACAAATATCATTGTTTCTGAAGACAGCATATATATGTGAAGGTATGTATATTTCCTCTGATAATTTGTAAAATTTTTACATAAATCTATATGATATACATACCAACACACATATATATCCTAGAAACGATCGATCGTAAAATGATGAATTTTTTAATTTAAGGAGCTTGTTCTTTGTTTTTATTCATTGTTTTTATTAATTTATCTTGACTCTGCTTTCCTATGATTTTCATGGAAAATTTTTGAATGCATCTTCTCTTTTCATGATATTTGGATTACATTGAGTTCTTCATACAGATTGGACACTACCGTATATTTTGGTAGATTTATCTACATATATATCTATCTATATCAATATATATTTCATATATATATATATATGTTTCATATATATATCTATATATTTCATATATATATATATATGTTTCATATATATATCTATATATTTCATATATATATATATATGTTTCATGTATATATCTATATATTTCATATATATATATATATGTTTCATATATATATATATATATATATATATATATATTTCATATATATATATATATATATATTTCATATATATATATATATATATATTTCATATATATATATATATATATATATATATATATATATTTCATATATATTTCATATATATATATATATATATATATATATATATTTCATATATATATATATTTCATATATATATATATATATATATATATATATATATATATTTCATATATATATATATATATATATATATTTCATATATATATATATATATATATATATATTTCATATATATATATATATATATATATATATATATTTCATATATATATATATATATATTTCATATATATATATATATATATATATTTCATATATATATATATATATATATATATATATATATATATATATATATATATATATATATATATATTTCATATATATATATATATATATATTTCATATATATATATATATATATATATATATATATATATATTTCATATATATATATATATATAGAGTCTTCGGAGCATTTTTCAATGTTTGTACACATAATTGGCCTCCTATCCAACGCAAGAGACATACAGATACATATATATATATATATATATATATATATATATATATATATATATATATTTCATATATATATACTTTGACTTTGATAGGTTTCGGCCAGTATAGATATACAGATATATTTCATATATATATGCATATCGATATGCAAATTAGGCTGCTCAGCCGTTAATATGCATAAGGAAAGTATATACTTTCAAACGTTTAATCATCTGACAGAAAGGTATACGATGCTGACGATAGCTAATAAGCTTGAAACTAGGACATCGTTCCTGTGTCAGTGTTGAACAAAAGGGCGACGATGGTTGCCGAGCACTGTACGGCGTAATTCGGGCTGTTTGTTTACAACCAAACCGAACATTATAATAAATGTTCGGTAAACCCATACGTACATATATATATGTGTGCATGTATGTATATATATACATACTACTGTACGTCTGTACACATATATATATGTACGTAAACATACTTATATTTAGGTATCAGCCGTACTAAGAGTGAGAAATGAAATTTCGTTTCATTCTTTTCCATTTATCGTTTTCGGTGCGCCGGCCGACTAACTCACTCGATATGCAAATTAGGCTGATCAGCAGTTAATATGCACAAGGAAAGTATATACTTTCAAACGTTCAATCATCTGACAGAAAGGTATACGATGCTGACGATAGCTAATAAGCTTGAAACTAGTACATCGTTCCTGTGTCAGTGTTGAACAAAAGAGCGACGATGGTTGCCGAGCATTGTCTGGCGTAATTCGGGCTGTTTGTTTACAAACAAACCGAACATTATAATAAATGTTCGGTGAACCCATACGTACACACACACACACATATATATATATAAATGTGCATGTATGTATATATATACATACTACTGTATGTCTGTACACATATATGTATGTACGTATACATACTTATATATATATAGAGAGAAAGAGAATTCACAAGAATCAAAGCTATGTTCAAAGCATTTATTCACTTACAATTGTTTCATCCAAACCTAGGCTTGGAATCTTCGGACCATTTTTCAATGTTTGTACATATAATTGACCTCCTATCCAACGCAAGAGACATACAGATACATATATATATATATATATATATTGATGTACAGTGGAGTGACATATATTATACTATACTATATTTGTACAGCAATTCAAATTTAAAATCAAAATTAAAATACACGCGGCAGATAACACAGATAATGCAAGAGGATAGTTCGATAATCAGATCTAGTAGATAGTGTATGCGTTAGTCATATATGGAGCATGCAAGTGTGTCTCATTTATATAGGAGTATTGTGTGGCAAGGTGTTACATGTAATGCAAGCACTTTAAGCGGGTAAGCAAGAGTATTAAAGGTATCTATAGGAAGTTGATTACTCCTTATTATATAGCGCTATAATTGAAATATAATGGGAAATTCAATTATAGCGCTATATAATAAGGAGTAATCAACTTCCTATAGATTCCTTTAATACATTATGATAGAGTAGACTGTATTTAAAATATAAATATATAAGGGACTCAATTGAGGCACCATATAATGTATGTTAGAACAATGAATTTAGTTATGAGAATCAGCTACTAACCTCCCCTTACGCATTAACTCCAATTAATTACACACCTACTTCCGGATAATAAACCACTGTAAATTCTCGCAGCAGAAAGAACCTATTCTATAAATATGGATTAAATAACACTGATCCTCAATACGTTACAATCATTTACTACATCAAACATTCAATACGAATTCATCGTAACATATGTGATGGATGTGAAAACTATAACTTCCTTTTTCTGAATGTGAAAATGGTGGTGGATGCGAAAACTATAACTTTCTTTTTCTTTTTCTTTTTCTGCACACATACTTCTTTGATCTATACCAAAAATACCCTCCCACTACAACCACCATAATACTCTTGCTTACCCGCTTAAAGTGCTTGCATTACATGTAACACCTTGCCACACAATACTCGTATATAAATGAGACACACTTGCATGCTCCATATATGACTAACGCATACACTATCTACTAGATCTGATTATCGAACTATCCTCTTGCATTATCTGTGTTATCTGCCGCATGTATTTTAATTTTGATTTTAAATTTGAATTGCTGTACAAATATAGTATAGTATAATATATGTCACTCCACTGTACATCAATATATATATATATATGTATCTGTATGTCTCTTGCGTTGGATAGGAGGTCAATTATATGTACAAGCATTGAAAAATGGTCCGAAGATTCCAATCCTAGGTTTGGATGAAACAATTGTAAGTGAATAAATGCTTTGAACATAGCTTTGATTCTTGTGAATTCTATATAACTGCTCTGTAGAACAACTGATGTTCTTACATTGAGCTATTTATCTTACTGGTAATAAGGTAGTAATAAATTACTGACATTCCCTGTTTATAGTTTAAAATATACATAACTATAAATAGTATCCTTAAGGTAATTCAACAAATATAAATGTTTATTCAGAGCACTCGACAGGTTTTCTGGAGTATAATATTCAATGATATTAAATAAATGGAAACTATATTTATAAAACCATATTTATTCTATTATATATATTTTTAGACGCTATGCAGAATTTAAATAATTATGATATATGTATAAGTAGGAAAAAGAAAAAAGAAAGAATAGCTTGTATTTACGTTAATTTAAAAGGAATTAACAATTTGCGGGAATGGTGGAATATGATTCCAGAATTTAAATTTATATAGTTATATTATGAGTTATAATATTGTATATATAATCAATTATATTATATGTAGAATTATGGTTGTAAGAATATTTTATCTTATTACATTACAATAAGTTGTAAGTATATAAATATCTATATAGATTAATAATTGTGCGTCAAAAAATAACGTTTTTTCAGCCCTATACCTCAACCTCATTTGCATACTCATCTTAATAATTTGAAATATCTGACTTTTCTTCTCTTTTCCTTCACTATCCAAGAAAACTTGAACTGTTAAGGTATCTTTTCTTGGTTATGTCAAAATTTATAAAACAAATTTTGTATTTTATCTGATGAGAGCGTACCAAAGTTTTGGTACCCTTGAAATATATATAATAGAATAAATATGGTTTTATAAATATAGTTTCCATTTATTTAATATCATTGTATAGGAAATATATATATATATACTTTGACAGGTTTTGGCCAGTATTGGCCCAGGCCATGTCTACCTTAATATCATACCTGTTGGAAACAACTGATATGACGAAAAACAGTAAAAAGGCATGGAGTCTAATCCGGAAAATCAGCAACGACCCGTCAACTCCAACACAACACCAGTACACCATCACCGCCAACCAAGTTGCAAATCAGCTGTTGCTCAATGGGAAATCCACCACCAAACAGCCAAGACCAAAGGTAGACTGACTTCAGTACTCCCAAACCACCGGACTGACTAAGCCGTTCTCGCTTGAAGAGCTCAATATCAGCATCAATGCCGTTAAGACTGGTAAAGCCATCGGCCTAGATAATATTTTCACAGTGGAGATCAAGCACTTTGGACCTCTGACACGGAAATGGATCCTTGAGCTGATGAAAAACTGTATGCTGACAAGAAACATCCCAAAGATCTGGAGAAAAACTATTATTGCTCTTCTCAAACCGGGTAAAGATCTAGTGCCTGCAAAGAGTTTCGGCCTAATCTCCCTGCTATGCCACCCGTTTAAGCTATTTGAGCGCCTGAACCTCAGCAGGTTGGCCCCAGTTGTTGAACCAGCCATTGATAAGATAAGACCGGCAGAAGAGGAAACGTCTGTATTGAATGCATTGTCTTGTTTACAGTGTGTGTATGTTTGTGTGTATATATATATGTGTGTGTGTGTATATATATGTGTGTATATATATATGTGCGTGTGCCTGTGTGAGTATTCGTGTGAGTGCGTGTGTGTGTGTGTAAACCATCGTTGGAATCGGAGACATAGGCTGCGAAACACGATCATCACTGATAACGAACTCGCAGAGAGAATCCCTTATGGTTGATTCCCAACTTGCTAGAAATAGCAGTCAGGTTGGTTAGCATACGTGGTATGACTTTCTTCTTCTTTGGTGTTATAAAATTAGTATCAATAACATTTCCTGGATATACTCTTATCCCAATCCTGTACATACTTTCCGATTGTCACTTTCCGTGTTTTTTCGTGGAATACGCGAAGGAACCAACCAACAAACATCTCTCTTTTATATCTCTTTTATTTGTTCATTCAAAATATTTTTCAGCTAATTCTGTCCTACAATATACATCAGCAATCTTTATCTAATGTTTAAAACATATGAATAGCTGCGATATATGCACCATATCAATCAAAAACGATATGAGAATTAAATACCGTACTAAAGCGCCAGTAAGCTTGCTAAGAACCTGCAGATAGAAATGTTAATAAATACAACATTTAGCTTGGATAAACTTTAAGATGTTCTTTCATTGTAGGTTTCTTTCTTCAGACAGTACGTTAAAGAAAATTGATAGTTGCAACAATAAAGGTTGAACAGAGAACAATTTTTTTAACAAACTTTACAATAATTTGTACAACCATAATGGAAATTCCAAGTAACAGAAAATACATAAATTACATTGTTAGAGCCTCAGAGTATACAATATTTTTGTTCGGCCCTCGGGAGCAAAGATGAAGAGATTGTTTGGCGAGCTCAACCTAGAGCATTCTACATGCAATTGACCATGGTTTTCCCAGATGAAGGCCAGCCACATTTAGGGTTTGACCCTGAGCTTTGTTGATGGTAATCGCGAAGCTTAGTCTCTCTGTTGCTCTAGTAACATTTTTTCTTCTGGAAAATCTGATCTTGCGGCCAGGCTGGGACTTTTTGGGTGGCATATCGGCAGTAATAACGACGATAAGCCGTCTGTGCTTTCGTGAAATAAATACGTTTGTTTATATTTTGTTTTTGTGTATGCAAACATATCTGTACACGAATATATAATTATATATATATATTAAAATAACAGATTAAAGTTTAAGCAAAGAATCGCTGCTTTCACCCTTAACGGGATCTCTGAAAGTAAAAAAAATCAATCTGTGAACGCAGAAGTAAATATTTCGAAAAATGTTGCAACCGAAAGAAAACAGGCAGATGATACTTTGGTTCGTGAAGACATTAGGAATGTCGTATAACCGGAAGTGTTGACATTTGAACATTTTAAAGAAGTGAATATTTAAATAATATCTTTAATCTTTTAACAAAATTCAGTAGACAAAAATATCCTCACTTTCTTACTTGGAAAAAGTTACATCTATGGTACAAATTTGGTGCTGTTTGGTCCAGCCGCTTGGCGGAAAGTTTGTTACTTACATACGGCCGTCAGCTTTATAGTATAGATATATCATATATATATATATATATATATATATATATATATATATATATATATATATGATATATATATATGTATGAGATATATATATATATGATATATATATATGTATGATATATATATATATATGATATATATATGTATGATATATATATATGTATGATATATATATATATATGATATATATATATATATGATATATATATATATATGATATATATATATATATGATATATATATATGTATGATATATATATATATATGATATATATATATGTATGATATATATATATATATGATATATATATATATGATATATATATATATATGATATATATATATATATGATATATATATATATATGATATATATATATATATGATATATATATATATATGATATATATATATATATGATATATATATATATATATATATGATATATGATATATATATATGTATGATATATATATATATATGATATATATATATATATGATATATATATATATATGATATATATATATATGATATATGATATATATATATGTATGATATATATATATATATGATATATATATATATGATATATGATATATATATATGTATGATATATATATATGTATGATATATATATATATATGATATATATATATATATGATATATATATATATATGATATATATATATGATATATATATATATATATTATATATATATGTATGATATATATATAATATATATATATATGATATATATATATATATGATGTATATATATATATATGATATATATATATATATATGATATTTATTTATATATATCATATATATATGTATATATATGTATATATATATATATATATATGTATTTATATAATTATATCATAAATATATATATATATATATCATATATATATATATCATATATATATATCATATATATATATCATATATATATCATATATATATATATATATATACAAATAAATTATCGAGAATCGGAATTTCGGCCCACGAAATAACGAAACACAATCTTCGAGATGCGTGGCAAAGGGCTCAATAGTTTGGATAAACCAGAGCTATAACTATCGTTTAAATACCAACATACGGAGACAATGCTTAAAATCACTCGCACAGCCGAAAAAAACGACCAGGCAAATTCGGGTCAGACAAATAATAATATAACTGAATGAAAAATCTTTACCCGGACCCGCTAGAATGATGGTAAATTCCAACTTTTTGGTTTCTGCGGTTCCTAAATCAGTTACCGTCAGCTTACAAAAAGAATATTCGGCTTCTGGCAAAAAGATGAACGAGGAAAACCACTTTCTCAACAGGCATTTCGTTCGAATATACAGAAGAACCCATTACTAATATAAGAACCATTATAATATATATATATCATATTTATATATATATCATATATATCATATATATATATCATATATATATATTATATATATCATATATATATATCATATATATATATATATATATATAAAGGATAAAAAAATATCGTTATAGGTAATCCAATTAGAGGTTGTGAATACTTCTTATTATGGATAGTTTTAGCGAACGGCGTTGTTTGACTCAACAAGAGGTTTACGTAGATGACGAGTATTCCTATGTATTCCTATGTAAGTTTATCTTGGAGTAATAAAATTGAAAAAGTAGAGAATAACATGGTCAACAGTACAAAAAAGGTATTTATTTGCAGTCTAACAATTGTTTCACTGATAGAGTTGTCTAAAAATTGCTGAACACTAAAAGCCGTGCAACTCAATTTAAATACGATGTTAACTCTACTAGATCATCGGAAACTGTTAAAAAAATATATATGTAACCGGCAAATTTACAAATTCAAATTACATCATCAATAATAATATTAATAATAAAGATATAGAGAGAAAAGGAGGAAGAAAGGGAGATAGATACAATAAAGAAAGAAAGGAAAGGAAGGAGAAAGAAGAAGGAAAAAGAAAAAGAAAAAGAAAAAGAAAAAGAAAAAGAGAAAGAAGAAGTAAAGGAGAAATTATGATAGATAGAAATATAAAGAGAGGAAGATATATAGAATATGATAGTATATAGACGAGAGACAAACATAAGTAAGAATAACGTAGGATAGAGAAAAGAATAGAGGGACAAATAGATGAATAAACGTTAATGCATGAATAAATGTAAATAAAAGTAAAAATAGATATATAAAATATATATGAAAAAATGGTGAAAATATGATAATGTTAAATATATATATGTGTGTATTGGTTATTTTAATAAATAAATAAATTAATTAGTTTTAAGTTATATTATATGATAAAATTAAATGACAGAGATAAACAAATTTTGGGAGAGAAATATTAAGATAAAGAGTGAAAAATAGAGATATATAAAATAATAATGTAAATATAAGCGGTTTTGATGTTCTTTGATAGATAATTATAATTATAATTATAATGATGATGATGTTGATAATCTGATATCATAATAGATCCAAGTGGTACAATCTGGGTTATGGAATAGATAAGATGGAATTAAGCTGGTCTAAAGTTCTCAAATTTAGTCGCCGGTTTATGTAGACAAAAAATAGTTTTTTCAATTTTACTGTTAAGAAGAATTTTGTTGTAATTTAAAATTTGGAAAAGTTCCATATTACAGAGATCACAGTGGGACATATCAATTTGATAGGCCTTTGCTTTTGATAGCTTTGTCCAGCTGATTTTATATTCCATGTTTGCATCTTTGAGTTGCCAGATTTTATTGGCGAGAGTCGTTGTCTTTGAGAGATTCCTGTTAATCATAGAGTGTCTATGTACGTACCACCTTTTCTTAAACTCCCCAGCTGTGGAACCAATGTAATGCCATGCTAAGCTACCTGAATTTATAGTACATAGGTTTACGATATTTGTCTCTAGTCATCTATTTTGTAAATGGCATTTGTCAGGTAGATGGCAGTTACATTTATATATATATATATACACACACAAAAGATATACACGCATAAGAACACACATACACAACACACAAAGACACACACATATAATAAAATAAATACACGTATATGTGTATGTACACATAGGCCTGTCTGCATATGCGCCTACATACTACATACAACCTTATGTGAGTACACTTAAAAAACCAGGTGGGTAAGTAAGGACAAGGGGGGGGGGGGGTAACTGAGATCAAATAATATAAACATTGTGGTAGAGAGAGAGTGTTTGTGATGAGATCTGGATAAGGATATATGGTTAAAAAGTGATATATATATATATATATATCTTCTTTTCTTTATACTTTCACTCGTGTAGGACACCTCGGTTATTTTTCATTTTGTAAAAAAAACCTCACTTTCTAATATATATATATATATATATATATATATATATATATATAGATATATATATATAATTTGTAAATCGAACGTTAGCTGCAGTAAAGCATGAACAATTCGATTTGTTTTGAGGCAATCACAAAGCACCCAATGGATTGAAAGTTAAAAACATACATTAAGTCCAGAGTTAAACTCCGTAGTTATAAAATGTGACACCAAGATAACCAACCGAAGGCACTAACTATACATACAACAAAATAACGATATATTTATATATATATATATATATATATATATATTTAAAAAAATAGAGATGTAACACACGAGTTGTGATATATTAGTAGAGCAAACATCACGAGCGCTCTATCTCAAAATTATTTTTGAAAAGCATTAGAAATGCGCAACCGGTAAAAACTTAAAACTAAAACTGAATACTAACCAATACTTATTACTAATTTATACTTATTCCTAATTAAACTATTTTTCACTGGGAAAAATTTGTCAGCATTTTCTTTTCCTTTTACTACTACTACTACTAATAATAATATATATATATATATATACACGTGTGTGTGTGAGCACTAACATACATCCACACATATTGACCCATTCGTTACAGTCTATGTGTGGGTGTATTAACACATATGGATATATACACACATACACACATACACACATACACACATACACACCCATGCGTTATAGTCTATGCAGAAACTACCATTGACCTGCTCACATGAGTGCGATGATCAATTCAAGTGAGGCGTTATGTTAAACCAACTTTGCAATGATTGGATGAACTGACAAGATTTTATCATATTGAATATTTCCGTAGTTAGACATTCAGCATAAAAAGAAATAACAGCCAAGTCATCCTCAAATCTCAGCGTATCCACTCAATAGAACTGCTACATCAACGATACATCTTTCTTGAAGGAAGATGACAGATATACCCCATTCCTATCCGATTATGAATGTGGGGGAATATAGTAATCTTTTTACGAACGGTCCCAGACACTGCCAGTTCTGTACCAGGGAAAAATATGTTTAATTAATTGAACTAATTCTATAAATTATTTAAATAAAATATTTGAAATTTTCTGCTAGTGTTGCCACTGAATTTGTTAATTCCAACAGGGCAATTGCGGTATATATTTCGGTTCTCTGCTCTCTCAGTTCAAACCCCGCCGAGGTCAAGTTTGATTTCATCCATTCGAGGTCGATAAAAAAAGTACCAGTCTCGTACTGGGGTCGATTCTTCCTCTATATCTCTTTCTCATTTCCTTTCCCTCACACTATCTTTCTCTGAAAGAAATCTGCCGTATTCAGGTTTTAAAATTGCCCTAGATACGCCGTATGTTAACGCGCCACCGATACGACTGCCTCGGGATTTACGGGTCATATAATACTATTTGGTTGAAGTACTAGATCGAAACAAAGGTTTACAACATATCAACTTTATCACCAAATACTGATAATTATAATATAACTGCATAATTTAAGAAATATCTCTTTGCGAATAGAATGTCTATGGTTTACGTACTCTTGAAATAAACCTCTGAGTAGTGTTTTAGCTACCAGATTTATAAGTCAATTGATAACACACACACACACACACACAGATAACATGAATGGACCTATTATTTTTATCTAAAGATATTTTTTCCAATTCCATCCCGCCCGCCCCCTTAATCTATTTTATTTCTCAATCTTTCTTCCGATGAAGGACTAGCGTCCGAAACGTTAAGACCCTCTTCCTGCTATATCAAGCGTTAATCTAATATATACCTTCCATATACTGTACCGATTGTGTTGTTATTTCTGTTTACCTTTTACACACACACACACACACACACACACACACACACACACACACACACACACACATATATATATATATATATATATATATATATAACGAAGGAAATGTGGTAAGGAACCAGGTGGACCATAACGCACCAAAGTACTCAATACTAGGGTAGTAGAGTGGGTAATAGGAACAAGTAAGACCCCCCATAACGCACCAAAGTACTCAATACTTAGGGTAGTAGAGTGGGTAATAGGAACAAGTAAGACCCCTTACTTGTTCCTATATATATATATATATGTATACATACATATATATATATTATATATTAAGAACTATTTGCTTTGTCCAAAATATCGTTTTAATTGTAATAATTGTGTTGAATACTGTGAAAAGATAATGTTTACACCACGACGTGTTTCACGCTAGAGAAGTTATCGATGAACAATATCATATCGATCATTGTTTATAACATATATTCTTTTGCTACAGCTCATTGCTTATGTCTACTGGACGACATTTCATAGACATATCACTCTTCTCTAAATGTAATGTAACATAAATAATTGTTTCTACTTTTGCCACAAGGCCAGCAATGACCCCAATGTATTACTGCTGCTTTATTTCATCGACCCCGTAAGGATGAAAGACAAAGTTAACCTCGGCGGGATTTGAACTCAGAAAGTAAAGGGCCATAACTCTATGCTGCAAAGCATAGTGTCTGACGCTCTACCAATACTGCCAATCCACCCATTGTAATGTAACATAAATAATGTATGTATGTATGGACCCGTAACTCTGGAGTCGTAGGAACTCCGTAGTGAAAAGGGCGATCGATTGGCAGTATCGGTAGAGTGTCGGTCAAAATGCTTTGTGGCATAGAGTTACGGCCCTTTACATTCTGAGTTCAAATTTCATCGAGTTTATCTTTGCCTTTAATTCATCCGGGGTTGATAAAAACGTATCATTCAAGTACTGGGGGTCGACTTAAACGACTCTCCCCTCCCCATAAATTACTGGCCTTGTGCCAATATTAGAAAGAATAGTTAGAGCGTCGGACAAAATGCTTTCCAGCTTTTAGTTACGATCCTTTATGCTCTGAGATCAAATCCCACCGAGGTCAACTGTCTTCATCCTGTCGGGAGTCTATCAACTAAAGAACCACTTAAGTACTGAGGCTGTTATAAACAACTTCCTCTCACCCACATTTTATTTTTCGCCATTTAGAACCACACAAAAACCGTTAACTTTGTATCTAGCATTTATTGTTGGTGTCAAAAGTTTCGTCATTTATTTTTGGTGTCAAAAGTTTCGTCATTTATTTTTGGTGTCAAAAGTTTGATAATTTATTTTTGGTTTCAAAAGTTTCGTCATTTATTTTTGGTGTCAAAAGTTTGATAATTTATTTTTGGTGTCAAAAGTTTCGTCATATATTTTTGGTGTCAAAAGTTTCGTCATATATTTTTGGTGTCAAAAGTTTCGTCATCTTGTTTGGATTAGATAAATGCGACTGCGAAGTATGTTATCATAATTGTAGGAGTAATTGTATTTGCTTAAGAAAAAGAGATAGATAAGTAGGTAGATAGATAGAGATATATAAACAGAGATAGAGAAAGGGAGCAGGAGTGAAATAATTTAGAGTTTTCTGAGTAATTTGGAGACTCAGATTAGTGAACTCAAAATAAATGCTTCGTGAAAAATGAAATAGACCGCGGGTTCGAGATTATTTCAATCTTCAGTCGTTTAATTTTTGATTGTCATACGTGTAAAATTGAACATTGTACTATTATAAGAGCGCATGTCAAAGCTCTCAGACGTAATGATCTAATATTCGCCAAAACACGTTAGTTCTTTGTCCCATTATAATATTGTCTTTTATTTATTTATTTATTGCGTGTTAGACGTAATTGAATAGTTTTTCATATTATTCCATTTAAAAAGTTATTCTGCCTATTTCCTGGAGAATAGTCAGGCGTCATTCTAATATTAGAAATATTTGAGATATTTGAACGTTCCAATAATTCAGAGTCTTCAAACTGAGTGCCATAATCACATACTTGGAGAGCAGTAAAGTTGATTTTTCTTAAGGCAAGTTGATTTTTCTTAAGTGTAACGCCTTAACTCGTCGGCCTTTTTTCAAAATTCAAATTTTGCTCATTTTAGTAATAACTAAAGCCTCGGGATGGTGTCTACATTTTGTGCTTTAAAAAAAAAGTTGTCGCAGATTACCAGGGTTTTTTTTCCATGCGAAGAAAATCAATACTTTATCGCGAAATAAATACTTTTGTTTATATTTTGTTATTGTGTATGCAAAATTATCTGTACACGAATATATATATATATATATATATATATATATATAAATAACAGATTAAAGTTTAAGCAAAGAATCGATCGCTGCTTTCACCCTTAACGGGATCTTCTGAAACTAAAATATCAATCTGTGAACGCAAAAGTAAATATTTCGAAAAACGTTACACACTATACATATATATATATACACACACACGATATATACATATATACACACACACATATACACATATAACGTCATAATGTCGTAATGCAGACATCCAGACATACAGACAGATATTATAAGGGCGTGAGGTTATATCTATGTATCTATCTAAAAAGAAAGACAAAGAATTATAGAGAGAGATCGCTAAATCGCCTAATGCGGTCCCTAGGGCATTGAAAATTTGAAATATTCTTTGCTCAAAACACTCACAAGACCATAAGTATTACATGTGTAAAGTTTCAAAACAATCGGTTGGGTGGTTCTCGAGTTTTAGGGAGTCAGACAGACAGACAGGCATTCTCTGTTTTAGATATATAGATAATAATGACAACAACAATAATAACAATAATAACAATAATAAAAAAAGAAAAGGAAACAAAATAAAAAAAAGAAGAGGAAAACACGGAGAAAAAAGAGAAAAAGAAAGAAAAAAGAACGCGAAGAGGAGGGGATAGCAAGAACTGTAGTGTCGCAGAGGGGAAGGTCAGGTGGGGGTGGGGGGTGATTGGGCCTAGGGCATGGGGGCAGAAGGGCTGCGCCCCGCGGACGAGGCTGCAAAAACATTCCCATTGTTTCTGCACTTATGGTTTCTGATCTGTGGCGAGTGGAAAGTCGAATAAATCGACCCCAGTGCGTTACTGGTACTTTATTTTTATTGACATCGTAAGGATGAAAGCCTCCGAGATTTGAACTCAGAATGTAAAGAGCCGTGACTAAATATCACAAAGCTTTCTGACCGACGTCCTCACTACTCTGCCCATCTTTCTGTTTTTATACTCATTGGCAAAGTTTTGTTGATTGTTTAATTTCATTTAAAATTTTGCTGAAGTACTAATGTACTTTACCTCTAAAGATATTTTTCTCAAATCGGTTTATGTATTTAAATGTTTTCATATAAACAATTTTCCTATGTAAGTTGGGGTGTCACAAATAGGTTAAATAACCATGGGATTTGCACCTAGAAAGTTTACCTCCGAGGCACAAGTCCGAGCAAGGTTGTTTGTGGAAGACCAGCAGTCGCCCATGCATACCAGCCTCACATCTCCACCGATGTTGTCCATGCTATGGCCGATACAGCTTGGCACCAGTGACATCGCAACTCATTTCTACAGCTGAGTAAACTGGAGCAACGTGAAATAAAATGTCTTGCTCAAGAACACAACGCATCACCCTGTCCAAGAATCGAACTCACAACCTTCCGATTGCAAGCCCAATGCGCCTTTTGTCCCAAATAACAGTCGTGTAAACTGGAATCATTCTCTATTTAAGCTAAAAAAAAGCTATTAAATACAGTTACTGGGAAGCAGGCACACTTTATAATATGTCGAGAGAAGGTTAACGACATTGAAATAATTATTTTCTCGAATTCCACTTAAAACACCACTAATGAGAGCGTTAGAAAAACATTTAATTGTTTCTATATATTAATCGTATATACGTAGTAAGCTACTACATGCTTTTTGCAACTAATACCTTTGACAGTTGCAGCCTGTGATCGGCAGGCTGAGTTTGAAGGTGTAATTATACCCCACAATTAGCAGTATACTAATTTCATCTTTAATGAGTTAGAGGTTTTCATAAGGGCAATACCGAATAAAGAAACGCATGGGTAATTCTACCACCGGAAATCTCATGAATGAGTCAGGGAATATTTGGAGTTTGAAAGATTTGTCAAATATCGTGTTAAATTTCCAACCAACACATACAGCAGGCAGTTAAATGTGGAAGTTTACTTTTAAATTCAATTTGAAATAATTGAAATTGTAGTAACTTAGAGATTCCCCAAATGGCAGGATCAAATATTTCACATGTAACAAAACTTCATTTGGAATTATTTATTTCAATATTTAGAATTGTATTTACGATTATGTTAAGCTTGTTTTCATCATCAGACATCACCTTATATGATTTAAACTATGATGAAAAAAAATCGTTCAGAAAACAAAAGCAATTTTCTGCCTGTGTTTTTGATTGGACAAGTTTTGGCTTTTCAAAATCTCCTAATTTATAGCAACATGATAATCTAGACGGCTCTGTAAATTTGATTTTTATAAATATTGAAACAAGTTTTAGCCTGCATTGAAAATAATTCCCTTCAGCAGAAACAACGAACAAATTATGATAATTTGTTGTAAAGCTGTCTATAGCATAATAGTAGTCTCTTGCACTAGGATGAGAAATTTATAAAGGTTCCCCACCCAGTTTAATAAAACAAAGAAAACTATACAGACCAACTTTCCATTGATTTTTCTCTTAAATTTTTTTTTCCAGAAATGTATTTTTAACATATTCTTTTGTGAATTATATCGAAAGATCGGAAGAGTACTGACAGG
>CAXHJY010001228.1:97500-99657 GCA_964016885.1 Eledone cirrhosa
ATATATATATATATATATACATATATATATATATATATATATATACATATATATATATATATATATACATATATATATATATATATATATACATATATATATATATATATACATATATATATATATATATATATACATATATATATATATATATATATATATACATATATATATATATATACATATATATATATATATATACATATATATATATATATATATATATACATATATATATATATATACATATATATATATATATATACATATATATATATATATATATATATACATATATATATATATATATACATATATATATATATATATATATATATATATATATACATATATATATATATATATATATACATATATATACATATATATACATATATATATATATATATATATATATATATATATATATAACTTTGAATAACTTTGAAATGTTTTGGCCAGTATTGGCCCAGGCCATGTCTAACTTAATAGCACCACCTGGCGAAGTCTTTCAATTCAGGATTTGGGCACCATGGCCCATTCGAGAAGAGAATTACTGTTTGCGGAGACATATCCGGGTGTGGGTGGTTTGTCCGGGATTACTTGGAGGAATTTGTCCAAAGACTTCTTGAATTTTGTGTGGTCAGTTTCTGTTTTGACGTGTCCTGGTGTGATGTTGAAGAGAGCAGGGCCGATTGAGGTGAAATAATTGTGCCGTATTGTTGTTATGAGTTGCGATTTAGATTTTTGAATGGGACGGATAGCACGGGGCCCAAGCCTTGGGTGTATCTTGAAGGCGATGCCAACATCATTTGGGCAGTGATGATGGAACATTTTCCACATCATGCAGATAATATAACGCTCACGGCGACGTTGGAGTGAGTAAAGTTTCAGGTTTTCTAATCGACCCCAGTAGTCAAGGTCTGACATGCCATCTATCTTTTTCGTGATTGCCCTTTGAGGAGCTTCAAGTTTCATGATACTTTGTTTCGTGTGGGGAGACCACAGTGGACAACAGTATTCAAGGTGTGGTCGGGCGAAAGTAGAGAAGAGAAGGATAATGGTGCGGGAATCTCTCGACTGGAAGGTTCTGAGGATCCAGGAACACATTCTGCGGGCCATGTCAACTTTGCTGCTTATATGCGTGGTCCAGCTTATGTTGCTGTCCACGGTTACTCCCAAGTCTCTGATGTTGTTAGATGCCACGAGAGTTTCCCCGGAGGGAAGGGAGTACGGGAGTTTCAGAGCATCCTCTTTTCCAAAGTGGATCAGTTCGAATTTGTCTTCGTTCAGTAACATGTTGTTCTTTTCTGCCCATTGGGTAACAGCCAGTAGGTCTGACTGAAGGCTTATCCGGTCATCCACGCCATTGATGACCTTTTGGAGCTTGGAATCATCAGCGAAAATTTTAATGTTGCTGTGTTTGATGATGTCAGTGATGTCATTAATATAGATGATGAAGAGAAGTGGGCCCAACACAGTGCCTTGTGGGACTCCACTACTGACTTTGGCTGGGCTTGATTTGACTCCCTCAACTACAACATGTTGGGTTCTGTTTGACAGGAAGCTCTTGATCCACTGCAGCAGCTTTCCAGTGACACCAATATTGGACAGCTTTCTCAGTAGAATGTTATGATCAACCCTGTCAAAGGCCTTGCTGAAATCAAGGTAGATAACATCAGTGTTGGAACCCTCTCCCAAGGCTCTCAAAATGTCATCAAAGTGATGCAGTAGTTGCGTCAGGCAATCCCTTCCATTACGGAATCCATGCTGGTTGGAGTTCAGCATATTGTTACTCTCAAGGAAGTGGGTCATTCGCGATCTCACCACTCGCTCAAATACCTTAATGATATGAGAGGTGAGTGAGATTGGACGGTAATTCACGGCAAGGGATTTGTTTCCCTTTTTGAAAACTGGGACAACAGACTGGGATAGAAGGTTTTCTGGCACATATCCAGCATCCAGTGAGTTCCGCCACAGATTGGCAAGAGGAGAAGCAAGTTGGTGTTGACACGCCTTCAAGACACAAGCAGGGAACCTATCGGGACCTACTGCTGAATTATGCTTGATTTCCTTTATTGCCGCCAAGACATCAGGGGCGCCAAACGTTATGTCCGATAAGGTGTAATGGGGAGTAACATCGCCGATACAGCCCAG
>CAXHJY010001229.1:0-47500 GCA_964016885.1 Eledone cirrhosa
TAAACAACACGCAATACTCATTAACACCATATC
This sequence comes from Eledone cirrhosa, assembly GCA_964016885.1. NCBI lineage: Eukaryota > Metazoa > Mollusca > Cephalopoda > Octopoda > Eledonidae > Eledone > Eledone cirrhosa. The sequence continues at coordinate 34 of CAXHJY010001229.1, forward strand.
ACTATAGAGACCTGTTGTAAATAAACAACACGCAATACTAATTAACACCATATCACTATAGAGACCTGTTGTAAATAAACAAACAAATTCACAGTATACACACATATATATATATATTAAGAAATCCATACAATTGCGTGTGTATCGTAACTTTCACTGTTAAAAAAAAAAAAATAAAATTTAAAAAAATTCAGTTGTCAAAAAATTTACTTTCACTTTCCGGAACGGCCGTCTAACCTATGCCTATATGTGTGTATATATAATAGTATATATGTTTATATATATGTATATATATATATATATATATAATATATATATGTATATATCTTATATATATATATATGTATATATAATATGTATGTATATATATATATCTTTATATATATATTTCGTTTCTGAATTTGTTTAGCAAGATTCTTTATCTGAAATCGTGTGTGTTGAAACCGATATTGTTATACTTTGGGAGGGTCATGTTGCCAATAAGAAACACACGCACACCAGTTGCTTTCACTTCAATTTAATTTAATATATATTTATAAATTTACAAATTTATAAATTTCTGGTTGGTTGGTTGGTTCCACAACCAGATAGTTGTTTATATATATATTATAGTCATAGTTCTTTCGTCACACACTCTGTGACCTCTTCAGTGACTGGGGATTTCTTCTATCCTACGCCATTTTTCAAAAATGGCGTAGGATAGAAGAAAGGAAAGGCACAGAAACGAAGAAAGAAATCCCCAGTCACTGAAGAGGTCACAGAGTGTGTGACGAAAGAACTATGACTATATATATATAAACAACTATCTGGTTGTGGAACCAACCAACCAACCAGAAATTTATAAATTTGTAAATTTATAAATATATATTAAATTAAATTGAAGTGAAAGCAACTGGGTGCGTGTGTTTCTTATTGGCAACATGACCCTCCCAAAGTATAACAATATTTAATATATATATATATATATATAAGTATATATATAATATATATGTATAAGTATATATATATATGTATAAGTATATATATATAAGTATATATAATATATGTTATATATATATATATATATATATATATATATGTATGTATATATATGTTTATATATATATATATATATATATATGTATATATATGTTTATATATATATATATATATATATATACATGGAAAGTTATATTTAAATTGTTGGGTTACAACTAGTAAATATTTATAACTGATATAAAAGCACTCAACAAGTATTTGGAGTATATTTACGATATTAAATAAATGGAAACTATATTTATAAAACCATATTTATTTCATTATATATATTTCAGGGATATCATATTAACAATATGCTATGCCTTCCTCAGACAAAATACAATATAGACAGTTTTATAGATAAATAGATTTGACATACCGTTCAACATCGACTTGTATTTGAAAAGTTGATTTGGCAGTGAAAAAATTGTAAGCAGAAAGAAAAAAGAGAGAAAGAAGGAAAGAAAGAAAAGAAAGAAAGAAAACGAAGAAAAAGAAGAAAAAGAAGAAATGCATGTAACAAAATAGAGAGATGGAAAGATAGATAAAGAGAAGAACTTCATGTAAAGAAACAGAGATAGATATATATAGAGAGAGGAAATAGATAGAGATAGATATATATAGAGAAAAGTGGGTAGTTGTACATCCGTTGAATAAACGTATCAATGATACATTTATTTATTTATTTATTTATTTAGCTCTAGTATTAATGTAAGGGAGATATATATAGAGAGAAAAAATATAGAGAGAGAAAAAAATTTAAATAACCAGATATAGGCGAGGCGTAAAAAAACCCTATGTTTTAATGTAGAAGTATTAGTATGTATAAAAACCAGGCACTATAATGCAAATATCAGTATTCCTGAATGAGACACGTATCCATAATGTGTGAAAAGTAATGATCTTATGTCTAGTTTTAAAAATTCATATGTTTATATGATAACTACAAACATCGATGTGAATTTACGTGAACAACTCTGCAAATCCTAATTTTCCATGGAGAACATTCTCATTGTGCTATAAAAATTTAAGTATACATATATGCGTATATATATACACATATATATAGAGTCTATATTAATTTTAACAATACTATTCTTGTCTTTACTCCACATGATTATCAAGCAGAAATAGAGAACAGATTTCAATATATTAATAAAAAATATCAGAAACAAAAAAAAAATAATAACAATAATAGTAATAAATAATAATAAAATAGAAAACTAAAAAATATTACGAAAAAATATTACATATTAAAAATAAAAATATTAGAAAATACTACAATAATAAAAATAAACCACAAAGATCAACCCTTCGAAATTAATTGACAATATATTGCCAAGTTCATTATAAGCATCAGAGTCGAAAACAGATAAAGCTAAAAATTATTTATCAAATCGCGTCTAGCAAAAAAACATTTCAAAAAGTTTAGGATGCCCATTTGGTCTACATGTGTTCTTATATTTAATATAGAAGTTTATCTAGTGTAACGTTTATTCGAAATATTAGGAGCATCAATTTTTAGGGTAGTTTAATTTTTCATGAAGAATGTTTAAATAAAAATAAAAATAAAAATAAAAATAAAAAGAATAAAAAGAAGAAATCGAAAGATTTATCGGCTAGTTTCCCAAATAATTATAAATCAAACTAAATATACTACATTTTAAATTTAAATTTATATTTAAAAGTTGAGTTTAATCTATGTTTGCAGCAACTGAATAAATTTGTCCGTAGATTAAGGGAATTTTTAGATTTTAGTATAAAGAATGTCTCCTCTGCGCAGAGGTCACATGTCTCAGAGGATGAATTAAAAGGAATCCCTCTTGAGACTATATTCCAAGCCGTCGAATATCTAACGTTATCTAGCTTAAGTTGCCAGAGTACGCCTGATAGTGCTGTTGAAGATTTTTTGCTTGGATCTGTGAAAGAATTCTTGTGGTTATTATAGCGAAGTTTAAATTCCGTCGATGTGGAACCGACGTAGTTAAAAGAATTAGAGTCAGTTTTAACATTACAATTGTATACTATATTTTTAACTAAGCAGTTGTTATTTAACGGACATTTAGATCTATCTCTACAGTTACATTTGTTATCTTGTACATTATTTATGCTATTACCACTAGGTTTTAAGTTCCTATTATTTATTCCATTAATATTTTGTGCTAAATTTTTGGTGGATGAGTAGGTTAATTTTATAGTATGTCTATTGAAAATTGAGTGATACCTGTGTTCTAGGGAAGCGATTATCAAGAGCTTTAAAAAATAGTTTAGCGATGTGGGTTTTAATGTTTAGTGAGAGGGGGGGGGGGGGTGGGGGGGGCAAAACCAAATTATGTTCTTAGTTCTATTTCTTTTTTGGCTTTTGGAATTATTGTAATGCTTTCTATTATAGTTGTTAAGGTTGTTGCCGTAATTAAAATAGTTGTTATTTTGTTTAGTTTGTCTATCATTATCTATGTACATAATCTTATCACTATATCCTGCTCTAGCTAACGCTTCATTGTAGTACTGGGCTTTCTCGTCGAAAATCTTTCTATTAGACGAGATTCTAGAGATACGTTTTTGAACAGAGTTTACTATAGTGTTTTTGACAGATCTGGGGTGGTTAGAGTTAAAGCTGACATAGTTTAAGTTTTCATTCAACTTGTGAAAAGGATAGTGAAGACATGTGTTGAGATTTAATGTTATATCTAGGAAATTGACTATTCTATGGTTGTTCTCAATTTCTATTTTAAGATTAAAGTAATTAAAAAATTGTGTAATTTGTTTACTTTTTCTATTTAGTTCAGAGTTATTATTATTAATAAGTAAAAGCATGTCATCTCTATATAAACCTCCGGTAGTACCAGGTATTTTCCTATGTAGCGAATTGATTAAAAATAAGCCCACAAGGTCAGTTACCTGAGCCGAGTCGGATGATCCCATAGTTATGTCAAAATTGCTATCTCTATCTGCTCTGGTCCATAGTTGGTCATTAAATTCTATCAATGTTTTCCTAGCCGATAATATAATGTGCATTTCATTGCTAGTTAAGTCTGTATGTTTGAATGCGTAATTTAGTGCCTTATTTAGTAGATTAGGGGTAATAGAAGAATAATAGTTATCAAGTTGAATAAACTTATTATTCTGGTTTCTCTCCTAACCACATATATCTCCCTTACATTAATACTAGAGCTAAATAAATAAATAAATAAATGTATCATTGATACGTTTATTCAACGGATGTACAACTACCCACTTTTCTCTATATATATCTATCTCTATCTATTTCCTCTCTCTATATATATCTCTCTCTGTTTCTTTACATGAAGTTCTCTTTATCTATCTTTCCATCTCTCTATTTTGTTACATGCATTTCTTCTTTTTCTTCGTTTTCTTTCTTTCTTTCCTTCTTTCTCTCTTTTTTCTTTCTGCTTACAATTTTTTCACTGCCAAATCAACTTTTCAAATACAAGTCGATGTTGAACGGTATGTCAAATCTATTTATCTATAAAACTGTCTATATTGTATTTTGTCTATATTGTATTTTGTCATAGCATATTGTTAATATGATATCCCTGAAATATATATAATGAAATAAATATAGTTTCCATTTATTTAATATCGCATATATATATATATATATGTGTTTATATATATATATATATATATATATGTGTTTATATATATATATATATATATGTATGTATGTATGTATATATGTCGTTTCTGAATTTATTTCAGATTCTTTATCTGAAAACGTGTGTTGAAACCGATATTGTTATACTTTGGGAGGGTCATATATATATATATATCATCATCATCATCATCATCATCATTTTACGTCCACTTTTCCCTGCTTGCAAGGGTGGGACGGGAACTGATTCTGGCTTGATTTCTACAGCTGGATGCCCTTCCTAACACCAACCTCATTTACAGTGAGTGCTGGGTGCTTTTTTGCCGTGGCACCTACACGACCACTTTGCAGTGGAATGATATGGACCCCAGTCTCTATCATCTCATTTCTACAGCTGAGTAAACTGGAGCAATGTGAAATAAAGTGTCTTGCTCAAGGAAACAACACATCACCTGGTCTGAGAATTGAACTCATAACCTTTCGATTGCAAGACCAATGCTCTAACCACTAAGCCATGTGCCTCCATATTTGTATGTTTCTATATATATATATACATATATATATGTTTATATATATATATATACATATATATATGTTTATATATATATATATATATGTTTATATATATATATATACATATATATATGTTTATATATATATATATATATGTTTATATATATATATATATATATATGTTTATATATATATATATATATGTTTATATATATATATATACACATATATATATATATATACACATATATATGTTTATATATATATATATATACACATATATATATGTTTATATATATATATATATATACACATATATGTTTATATATATATATATGTTTATATATATATACATATATATATGTTTATATATATATATATATATATATATATATATATATATATATACACATATGTTTATATATATATACACATATATATATGTTTTTATATATATATATATATATATATATATATATACACATATATATATGTTTATATATATATATATATATATATGTTTATATATATATACATAAATGTTTATATATATATATATATATGTTTATATATATATATATATGTTTATATATATATGTGTTTATATATATATACGTGTTTATATATATATACATGTTTATATATATATACATGTTTATATATATATGTTTATATAAAATATTTAAAAAATAATGAATAAAACAATGAAACAGTTCCTTATATTAAACAAAAAAAGTTCATTATTTAACGATCGTTTCTAGGATATATATGTGTTAGAATTGGCATGCATATTCAACAGATCTATGTACAAAATTATACAAAATTATACAAACTATCAAAATTAAATATACATACCAAACACATATATATGCCGTCTTCAGAAATATATATGCCGTCTTCTTTTTTTGTTTAATATAAGGAACTGTTTCATTGTTTTATTCATTATTTTTTTAATATTTTATCTTGACTCTGTATTCCGTTTATCTTTCACCGAAAGTGATTTTTCATTGCATCTCTTCTTTCCATGATATCCGGATTACATTGAGTTCTTCATACGGATTGGACACTACCGTAAACTCTTGGTAGATTTATCTACATATATGTTTATATATATATATATATGTGTTTATATACATATATGTTTATATATATATATGCGTTTATATATATATACACATATGTTTATATATATGTTTATATATATATATATATATATATATGTGTTTATATATATATACATATGTTTATATATATATGTTTATATATATATATATATATGTTTATATATATGTGTTTATATATATATACATATGTTTATATATATATGTTTATATATATATATATATATATATGTTTATATGGATATATATATATGTTTATAATGGAGGCACATGGCTTAGTGGTTAGAGCATTGGCCTTGCAATCGAAAGGTTGTGAGTTCAATTCTCAGACCGAGTAATGTGTTGTTTCCTTGAGCAAGACACTTTATTTCACATTGCTCCAGTTTACTCAGCTGTAGAAATGAGATGATAGGGACTGGGGTCCCTATCATTCCACTGCAAAGTGGTCGTGGAGGTGTCACGGTAAAAAAGCACCCAGCACTCACTGTAAATGAGGTTGGTGTTAGGAAGGTCCTCCAGCTGTAGAAATCAAGCCAGAATCAGTTCTCGTCCCACCCTTGCAAGCAGGGTAAAGCGGACGTAAAATGATGATGATGATGATATATGTGTATATATGTATGTATGTGTATATACATACATATATATACCTATCAGGTCACCAGTTAGTGCTACTGGTAACATGTATCCCAGTACAACCCGTCTCATGGTCGGGTCGTTGGTGACTAAACTTACAACCCCACCAAGGTTTTTTGGTGAGGAGGGTGACTTTGGACATCCTGCAGGACTAAAAACAAAACCTGTCAAAGGAGCTCTTAAGAGTCAATGGCCATCCAAAATCACCAGGAGAGACGACCCCTTAGCCTTTGTCAAGGCAGAATTCTAGAAGGAAAACTCTGATATAACACCTGCAACCCTGATGGTATCCAATGATGTTGACTTGTTCTTCTTTTTGGTAAAGAGAGTGGGACTGGCTTTGTGCAGTGTGCTCACTATAAAAGCGTCACGGCACAGGCATTGCTTTATATCTGGAGATCTCTCTGCACTTGTCACATGGTACCATGGGCCCAGCACTATGTGTCAATAATTGTCACAAGTCTAGTGTTTGTACCAGAGTTTTCAAGTCGCTGGCTGGACTAAAAAGTCACACAGGTTCAGCGCATCGGTAGGGGTTCTCCTACATGGATATAAAGTAGTGGCCGTACTTGAAAACGAGTTGGCAGCCACCATATATATATATATATATATATATATATATATATATATATATATATATATATATATATATATATACCCAGAGACAGACTATATTGCTGTCAAGCTATCCATGCAGAAAATGAAAATATATAGGTTAAAATAAAAAGCCATCTATCAAGGAAGTTATTTTACCAATTTTTGCCCACACTAAATATAACTTAGAGAAGGCACATGGCTTAGTAGTTATGCTATTCATCATAAAGTTGTAAAACCAGATAGGCAGCAAGTTGTGATATTATATTCCACATTGCTGTGAAGGCGCATGGCTTAGTGGTTAGAGCATTGGGCTTGCAATCGAAAGGTTGTGAGTTCAATTCTCGGACCGGGTGATATGTTGTTTCCTTGAGCAAGACACTTTATTTTACATTGCTCCAGTTTACTCAGCTGTAGAAATGAAATGGTAGGACTGGGGTCCCTATCATTCCACTGCAAAAAAGCACCCAGCACTCACTGTAAAAATGAGATTGGTGTTAGGGAGAGAATTCAGCTGTAGAAATCAAGCCAGAATCAGTTCCCGTCTGAGCAAGACAAGGTCAGCCGACCGGACACTGCCCACAACAGGACAACTCGTCTAACCCATGCTAGCGTGGAAGAACGGACGTAAAACGGTGATGATGATGATGATGATTGCTCCAGTCCACTCAAGTGAAAAAATGAGTAGCAACAATACTAGTGCCAAACTGTATCGGCTTTGTCTTTCCCTTAGACATAAGTGGTGTGGAGAGGGGAGACTGATATGCAAGGGTGACTGCTAGTTTTCTACAAAAACATTCTGCCCAAGTAAATCCATGGTCAGTTGGCCATGATCAAACTATGTCCTTCCTTTCTTAATTATATCCCATATATATAACAAATAATTATATCTTAATTATATCCCATATATATAACAAATATGCTGTAATAGATGATATATACATTATAAAATACTTCAATAATATATCAAAAGTTACCTCAGAAAAAATAAACCAACAATAGAGAAAATAGCATGAAACTGAAACATAATGTGTGAGAGCGTGTATGTGAAGATCATGTTTTCAACATCGGGCAAAAGATAGCAAAAAGGAAGTTGACTAATAATATTCCAAAAGAAGTCCCTTAGACTTTACATCAAGACAGAAAAAAGAATCATAAGCAGCATAGCAGTAATGAGCATGTGCATGCACTCACACACACTAGTCTCCAGTAATACAAACATGAAACTTCTCAAATTTATTGTTGCTTCAAATACAGAAAAGCATTGAAGGACAACACCACTACCACCCCTACGCACACGCACAGGAAAAAAAAGTTAACATGAAAATATCCAAAACTTTTTAAATGCTCAAAATATTCTAAATATAGAATTTACAAAAAGAAGATTTCGATTTTAAAAGTGAGAGAAACCATAGCAACAATAAATGCAGTGTGAAGTGTGAAGAGTAACGTAATGTCTTAATTCCAAAATAGCTTATTTTATTTTCATAAACGGAACACGGAAAAAGAAATAAAAGATCAAAAATGAAATTTTAAAAGCACAAAACCTACTTAATTCTTAATGCCCTGAACCATACAAAACCACATTAGTAAGATATTCTTGAAAAATAAAAATACAAATCAGTATGACTCCCTCACATTAAAATTTTCACAACAATCTGAACATTTGAATTAACAAACCCATTTTGTAAATATTTTCTGTCTATCCTCATAGGATGTTAAAGAGTCATAAAATAATTGGAAAATTATATAGTGAAGTTCTGTTATAACGGGAAAAAAAAAATTTTTTTTAATTTGTAATGAGTGTGGACAGGGACTGAAAAATTTGTTATAACGGAATTTTACCTGTATGTGTATATATATATATTACACATATATTATATATATATATAACATATTTTATATATATATATATACACACACACACAATATTTCTAGCCAGAAATTAGATATTTTGGACATTAATAATATTTTATCTTAATATCCAATCAGAGAAAAAAGTGATTTCACTAAAAGAAATAATAGAAGACAACAACTGCAGTAGCTTTTAACAAAAATACACTAAAAGTAGGAAGATTCTAAAGAACAATAGCATGCACATGCTTCTGTCAAGAATGGAGAAGAAAACTTTTAATAAATCTTGTTAATGAAAATTTTTGAAACTAATCAGATTCAATAAAAAATATAACAATTTACTTTGATTTTGGCCAGAGACAGAGGAAACTATATCAAAATTGTGAGAGAAAAGATTAAAAAAAAAAAAAAAAAGCAAAACCAATTTCTGTAAATTTTATTTTTTTTTTTTTTAAATCCCCACTCTACAAAAAAAATATCTTTAGCAGTTTTAATCTGAAATTATGAAGAAAAAGCTAAATTTTTTAGCTAAAGCATCATTTTTAGTTAAGTGCATAAATTTCATTTTCACATGCAAATAATATATTTCAAACAAAATAAGCATGCATGTTTTTCTTTGAAGATATTCTTTGTTTCATTTTTTTTATAAGAACCTGCATTATAAAAGTAGTGTCAATCAACGGGGGGGCAACACAGCATCTACATTGGCACGTTGGAAAACAGGTAAGATACAGACTCTCCATTGTGAGTACGCCGTACAGCCTCGGCTAAAATCATCGATATATCAATACACTGAAAAAGGGAAAGAGAAAAGAGAATCAAAGAACATTGTGTATTAGATGCTAACCACTTGTGGTGAGATTCATTTCAACAACAGCTCATTCATTCTGATGAATATCAAAATGGCCAGCCAATAAAATGAACAGGAGAGTTTGTTTATCATCATCATTATTATTATTTATGAGGTTAACTTTGCCTTTCATCCTTACGGGGTCGATAAAATAAAGTACCAGTAATGCACTGGGTAATTGCTGGCCTTGTGCCAAAAGTAGAAACAATTATTATTAACTTCTAGATATATAACGTTCCTTTTAAAAAAAAAATTAAAAATAGGATGGTGAGTTGGATATATCAATAATGGGGACAGATAAACAACAATGATTGAAGAGAAATTAGAGTGAAGATATATACAACTAAATAAAATACCCATATATATATTTGTATATAAAGTCACACCTCTGTTTTAGATCAACATTAGTGATTCATTTCAATTGAAGCTTAATGCAAGGATATACACCAAAAGCTCGAGAAAATGACTACAGAATAAAATACATGCTTGAAGCATCTAATATAAACATATGATGTAGGATAGGATCATGTAGATGTTTAAGTTTAAGTGAAATTAAAACACTCTTATAGAATTTAAAATGACAATTGAAGAAAGGGTTAAATGAAAATTAAGTGACTAATGAAGTGTTTATGAAGTATAACAATAGAACTTTTCACACCCAATACATAGATATGAAAACATAACATTTAACTGTACAGAAAAGAAATTCATATTGAAAAAGCAGAAGGCAAAATTCAGTTGAACAACAGATAGATTTATGATGCCTGTGTAAGAAGTTGATGTTAATGAGACATGGGGATTGAATGCAGAGGATATGCGAAAGAATGGAAAAGAAATGAATTGAGCATGCTGGTGAAGCTAAGATGAGCTGAGAGAAAAACTAGGTATCAGAGGAGCCAGACGTTGCATACAAAAAAGAAGATTGCACTGACATGGACATGAAATGTGTATGGATGATGATAAAGAAGCATGGCAGAGGAAGTTCAAGGAAAACATTCATAGAAGTGGTGAAAGTTGATCTCAGGATATTGAAGACTCGTCTAACCCACGCAAGCATGGAAAAAAACAATAATGGAGGTAAAAATGATAACATGTAGTTCCTACCTGGATTTTTGGTGCTTGCTTCATTCTATCATCTTGTGGTATTGTATTAGTAACCACAACTGCCTCGAATTGAGAACTGTTAATTCTTGAAATGGCTGGGCCAGAGAAAATACCATGAGTGCAGATAGCATACACTTTGAGTGCTCCAGCTTCAAGTAACCTGAAAATAGAAACAGAATTTATATCAAACTTTCATAGTTACTCAATATACAAGTTCTTTTTTTTTACAATTCCTGCTTTTCTTCTATATAAGCTTTGCAATTTACTTCACAAATCATTGTCAGAGCCCACCAATAACACACTGAAAAGTACACAACTAACCAAATACAAAATACATTATGAAAAACTTCCCCACTCTAGTTAAATTAAATACCTTTCTCCAAGATATGTCCATTCTAATGCCAACCACTTTTTACAATGTAGCAGGTTCATTTTTTTTTTGTGTCACAAGCACAATCACTTTACTTGTAAAATGCCTGTGATGAGTTAACCCAGTGTTCGTCCTCTAAAAGTAATGACAATATTCCATTAGGACACTTCACTCATGATTGACCATGGAAAATTCCCCAAAGAACAAGCCAGGGCAAGATGTTTCGTGAAAAAGCAGCAGTCGCCCACACATGCCAATTTTCTTTCTCCATGCCACAGCTTGGCACCAGTGCAGTCAGTTTTGGGAACATAAAATAAAATGCCTTGATCAAGGTCACATGCTGTTCTACCCAGAAATTAAATTCACACACAACTTTACAATCATATCATAAGCCCAACAACCTAACCACTAAGCCACATATGCCTTACAGAACAACTACTAAATCAGTCAAAAATTTAAAGTTTCAAGTACATAATGAGAAATCACACTAGCATTGTCAATGTAACTGGAAGTTCGAAATAGTTTATTATCTGATGTTAAAATGACTAAATTAACAGATATTACAAACTTGTTTAGTAGCACAGCATTAAATTGGCAGACTTATTAGTGTTGGATAGGATATCTCGCATTTGTTCCAGTTCCCTGCACTCAGTTTGAAACGTGCAAGAGTTTAACTTTGCATCTCATCCTATCGGAATCAATAAAATAATAAAGTACCAGTCCGTGACAGCGGAATGAGATGCTTTATGGCAACTATTTCACCTACATCCCCAAAATGGCCATAGCTAATCACTTGACCATAATTGATTATGAAAACAATAGGTAGAGAAGGAATGTAGTCATCTGTTACTACAGTAGAAGAAAGATGGCAACAGCAATGACTACTACAAGTATTATAGTTGATCATTATCATCATCTTACATTCATTTTCCCTATGCTAGAATCAGTTGGGTCATAGTTTATAGAAGATTGTAAATGGGAGTGAGGCAAGTCAACAAATCACTAATGACAGCTAAACAGAAAACAGCTTTCCTTTATTAAGGTGACCGAGCATTCCACTGTCACATGTACCCTTAACGTAATTCTCAGGAATATTCTGCATAACAGTGTGCAACAAGGCTGGCCTTTTAAATTACAGATAGAACTAATTTTTCCAACCAAGTGAACTGGAGCCAAAAGAAATGGCAATGACGGGAATCGAATTTACAACTTTAGAATCATGAACTGATTACCTTAACCACAAAATCAAATGCCTTCACGATTTACACACAAAATAGAATATAACATAAGATACCAACTACAGCAATATATTTAAAACAGAGGAAGATGATGGTGACAGTGATTGATTTGCAAAGAGTTTATCAGTTATGTCTTAATATTTTGTATAATATCTTGTGTAAGTTGCTACCTTTTGCCAAGAAAATATGTCAAAAACCTCAATTCTAAAAAATATATGGTACTTTGTAAATGTAAGTAAAATAGGTGTTTAATTTATATATATAAATGTAAAGTGCTCATGTAGGACACAACAAAAAGCACCCAGTACACACTGTCAATGTGGTTGGCATTAAGGAAGGTCTCAGTTGTAGAAATCTAGCCAGAAACAGTTCTGTATGAGTAAGACAGGGCCACCTGACTCAAATGGAACAACCCATGCTAGAGGATGTTAAACGATGAGTGTAGTGTAATAAACTTTCCAATCCTGAGGAAGCTCCATAGAAATAGCTGACAACTTCTATTACCTAGGTGACTGAATTAGCAGTGGAGGTGGTTGCTCTAAAAGTTTAGTAGCTACAATAAGAATTGGCTGGAAAAAGTTGAGAGATCTACTGCCTCTGTTAACAATGAATGGTTTCGCTCTTCAAACCAAAGGCCGGCGTATGAAGTATGATGTTGCGTGGAAGTGAAACATGGACAGTGAATACAGGATATATGATCACTGGAGAGAAATGAAGCAAGTATACTCTGACAGAAAAAAAAATTGGGTACAAGAGAAATCAAATGTGTGCAAAAGAGAAGACTGTGCTAGTATGGACATGTGATGCTTATGAATAATGATTGTTAGATGAAGAAGTGCCGGGAGTTCCCTGTAGATGAAAGATTCAATAGAGGAGAACAAAGCAAGAGCTGGGTAGGTGTTGAGAGCTGATGTCAAAATTCTGAACCAGATAGAGATGATGAAGGAATACAATAGATGGAAGGAAACTATGCTGGAAAACACCCATCCAACCCATGCAAGCATGGAAAAGTCTATGTAAATGGATGATGAGATTATATAGGTGTGCATGCACTCGTGTATAAGTTACATCTATCTCCACTAAAACACAATGTGGAAAACTTATCTACTAGGTCAGTGGTTCCCGCAAAGAAGTGTCTAGGGTTCCGTGAAAAAAGGTAGAGGAGTATATTTACATTATGACCATATAACAATATTAGACTTTGGGGTTCCCTCAAAAGTTTCTGAACCAAAATGGGTTTTACGTTTTAAAAGGTTTGGGAAACCCTGTAGTTAACTTCAATTTGCAATATATGTAAAGTGGATGTGGGACATATCTTCATGTATAATAAATTATCACAAACACATGCCAAATCTTGAAAATACTTACTTTCCAGCAGCATGGCAAACAGTGCCACATGTATCTGCCATGTCATCTACCAAAATAGCTATTTTGTCTTTGACATCTCCAACAAGAACCATTGAAGCTACTTCATTAGCTTTTTTTCTTTCTTTATGAATCAGGGCAAAATCAACATTCAACCAATCAGCTATGGATGTAACACTGGTAGGAAGAAGAAACAAAATACAATGATAATCATTAAAAAAGATTTTTTTTAAATTGCATGCCAACACACATGAGAATACGAGTTTATTATTATTAATCACCTCTCGTTCTACAATACTAAACTGTTTGTATTTATCTAAAAACCTTCCATCATAAGTTTATGAAAGAAACACCAACATAATAATTGTTTCTACTTTCGGCACAAGGCCAGCAATTACCAGTACATTACTGGTACTTTATTTTATTGACCTCGTAAGGATGAAAGGCAAAGTTAACCTCGGCGGGATTTGAACTCAGATTGTAAAGGGACATAACTATGCTGGAAAGCATGTCCAATATGCCAATCCACTGGTTTCTGATATAGGCACATGGCCAATAATTTTGGAGAGGAAAATTGATTAAATCGACCCCAGTGCGTTACTGCTACATTATTTTATCGAACACGTAAGGATGAAAGGCAAAGCTAACCGTGGCAGGATTTGAACTCAGAATGTAAAGAACCATAACTCTATGCTGTAAAGTACGGTGTCCGACACTCTACTGATACTGCCAATCCACGCCAAAATAATAATTGTTTCTACTTTTGGCACACGCCAGCAATTATCCCAGTGTATTACTGATACTTTATTTTATCTAATGCACTGGGATAATTGCTGGCCTTGTGCCAAAAGTAGAAACAATGTTTTCTTAACTAAATCTCTCTAAATTTTGGATTATTATTTTCAAATTTATTTGTCTTTTATTAAAAATGATAATAAAAGGGCTAATGCCCTTAGCTCAAGGCAAGTCACAGCTACAAAGCATATCTATAGAGAGCAGATAATTGATACCTATAAGGGGCAGCAGCAAAATAAGTGGGTTCACTTGACAAATAAGCAATTGTGAAACAACAGCAAGGTCTACCCAAGAATGTTGTGAATTGGTGGAGGAAGACACTTATTTTTTAAGAATTGTTGCAATGCCGTATGATGGGATCCTGACAAAAATGAGCACAGACTGCCTTCTAAATATGTCTGTCCCAAGTGGAAGAATCCATTCTAAATTAGACATCAACTGTTTGAACAAGGAATTGGGTACCCAACTCTTGTATGGTTGATGGACAACAATATCAACTGTGAGCAAGGAATGGAGTACCCTATTCATGTATAACTGATGGACATCAGTTGTGAGCAAGGAATTGGGTACTCTATTTCTGTATAACTGATGGACCACAACAGGGGGCCTGCATACGCCATGGGCTCAGTAGGGCAAGAGAAACCGTATTGCATATATACATTCTTGTAGCACTAAGGTTGTCATATCTTTGACATGGGTAGAGCCCTCTCAATCCTTTATATATATATTTATCTAAAAACCATTCATCATAATTTTATATAAGAACATGTTAAATTATACTCCAAACATCGCTTAATAAAATTCTTGGTTACTTTCAAAGTGGCAGTGTTTCATATACGGTAACAAAAGGGCTAATGTTAACATCCTGTACAGTATGAAACCATATTAGCAAGACATTGATGAGGGATCGATGGGAAATGACAAAAGGTGCTCTCAACAGGCATTTATATTATTCTTATACCTTACAGAATTTCTTCCGATGATGAACTGTTCTGGTAATGATGGCCATATCAATCTATTGGAATGGTCAGATTTAATTATTTAGTTCAGAAACTGTAATCAAATTAGTCAGGGATTTCTGTTCAGGCTTCCTATATTTAGGTTGCTTGATTGTGAGTATATCCCCAGGGAAAGCTGCATGTGAAGTGTTCTTTTGAGTACTTTGCTGTGATCTACTCCTCAGTGATTTTGTATAAGATACTCTCTCATACTCAGAGACGGAGACAATAAATAAATAAATAAAACAAAAATGGCATAGACATTACAATACAATACAATAGGCGGGAACATAATAGTACCACTGATGATGTTGCAGATGTGCAACAAAAGAACTTTGATAGACTAGACTATATAGGCATAGGTAAAATATAACGTCGGAGAAAGTGAAACTAATTTTTATGACAAGTGAATGTGTTTGTTTTTTAGTATTGCGTGTGTGATTATTTTTTCTTTTTCTTTTTTTGTGTATTGTGTGTACGGAAAATTAGACGTACCTTATCAACATCCTTATTAGACCGTATAAATAGCTGAAATACAGTTGATCATCTCGCCAAATTTGTTGGCACCAACTCTCTGCCGCCAAAGAAATTCAGCTAAATACGAGGGGAATAAATCGTCGCTTGTCCCATGTTGTCGACGGAGCTTTTTCTTCGCACGGCTCCAAGTGTTCTCTATGAGTTGTGTGTGCACATTAGGGTCTTCAGGATCGACAAAGTTTCCCAGCCCTTCTGACGCCTATCTGCCCCCAAGCTGCCCCTCTGACCCAAATCCCTTATCATTCTCTGTCCTTCTTATGACCCGGCCTTAATTTCTTTGGGGGACAGAAAGTTGGTGCCAACTTTGGCAAGATATTACAAAAACATCTAAACGATGATGATGACACAAACACATATATATATATATATATATATATACAAACACACATATATATATATATATACATACATACAGACAGACACACATATATATACACACCCACACATATATATATGAGAAAATAATCACACACGCAATACTAATTAACACCATATCACTATAGAGACCTGTTGTAAATAAACAAACTGTATCGTAACTTTCAATGTAAAAAAGAAAAAAACAAACACATTCACTTGTCATAAAAATTAGTTTCACTTTCTCAGACGTTATATTTTACCTATGCCATATATATATATCTATATATCTATATCTATATCTATATATATACGATGTAGGCACATGGCTTAGTGGTTAGAGCATTGGCCTTGCAATCGAAAGGTTGTGAGTTCAATTCTCAGACCGGGTGATGTGTTGTTTCCTTGAGCAAGACACTTTATTTCACATTGCTCCAGTTTACTCAGCTGTAGAAATGAGATGATAGGGACTGGGGTCCATATCATTCCACTGCAAAGTGGTCGTGGAGGTGCCATGGCAAAAAAGCACCCAGCACTCACTGTAAATGAGGTTGGTGTTAGGAAGGGCATCCAGCTGTAGAAATCAAGCCAGAATCAGTTCCCGTCCCACCCTTGCAAGCAGGGAAAAAGCGGACGTAAAATGAAATGATGATGATGATGATGATGATATATATATATATATATATATATATATATATATTTATACCTGTATTTTTAACCGTTGATCAATCAATGATAAACATTGATTGCCAAATAAATTAACTATGGAAATATAAAAGATACAGAAGCGAAAACCAACCAAATAGTGAGTGTGTTCTGTTATTATTTCTGACAATATTACAATATGACCCTCCCCAAGTATAACAATATATATATATATATAGGAAAACTCCTGATAGAGTTGTAGGGGTGCTGTTGTGACATACAGCATTTCTAGGGCAGTTTTTAAAAACCTTACAGAGCCCATCTCTCTCCAGGTCTGAACACATCCGATTTCTTCCAGAGAAGGAGGAGCAAGTAATAGAAGGGAAATGAGAAACCAGGAAAATAATAAAAGAAAATAAATACTAGAGTCAGCTTTCAAATTTGCTCATCAGATGAAAGTCAACAATAATACTAAATGCCATTAAAATATAGACAGTGGAATGTTGGCATTTCTGCCTAAGTAGGACAATATAGGTTGAAGTTACTCAGTATATTAGGTTATATTTTAGTATACCCTTTTGATACCAAACTGCCTGAAACCGGCCCTGGTTAAATGTTTATATTTATCTAAAAACGTTCCATCATAATTTTATGTAAGACCCTTATTAACATCCAGATGCAGCTTTATAGGAAAATAATAAATTCTTCCAAATTTTTACTTTCAAAATTAATTGAAAATCATAAGCTGTCTTTTATTAAAAATAAAGAGTTAAAATCTTTATCTAATAAAGATTCTTACATAGTTATGATGGAAGGTTAAGTTATGTTCCAAAACCAGATTGATAAAGTAAGTTAATCTCCAAATTCTTAATTATTTACAATTCAGTCTTTTATGAGAAACAGTGTTTTATATTTGTCTAAAAACTTTCCATCATAATTCTGTGTAAAAAGCTTTGGATCAACCCTTTAGCATTTAAACCAGCCAGAATTCTCCCACCTCTTTCTCTTCAAACCAGTCATAACTAGCTACTCATACTGATGTTAAGGTATTGTTCTCAAAATCTCATAGATTCAATATAAATATAAATCCTTTACCACAAAAATACAATATAGTATATATAAAGTAATGTAAATTCTAAAGGGTTAAATTAAGTTTCAGATACCAGATTCTTCAATATTTTCAAAATAAGTACTGTAATTTTAACCATCACAAACATTGTTGGTTCTATTTACTACTACTTACCGTTTTGCACCACCAGCATCAGGGGAAACTATTGTGCAGTTTCTCCATTCGGGAATGTTACTCTTGATCCATTTTAACACAGCAGGCTCAGCATACAAATTGTCAACTGGTATGTCGAAAAATCCCTGAATAGAATAAATTAAGTTTATTTTAGTCAATACCAGATGAGAATTCTTATTTTAATACACAACCATTTCTCATTTAACCTCTTCAGTGCCATAGAAGAGGTAACTCGTCCTAACATGTATGCATTCCAGTGGCACAGATGAGAAAACTTGTTTCCAACAGTACATAACTTCATTTTACTGAAGGGAGGGAAACCCAGCAGTCAACAGGTTAACTCTCAACGTCCTGTACCACATGAAACCACACTAGCATGACATTCTTGAAAAGAACAAAAACAGTCCTATGACTGCATCACATCAAAATTGAAGTTTTTACTTTAGTTAGCTGCAAATTTGTACATGTCCACTAGTAAATATGGATATACTATAGATATTTGAATTGACGAACCTGTTTTTAGATATTTTCTAAATCATTATAGATTATAAAGAGTAAATGACTACTTCGTTTAAAAGTCGTAATTTCTTTTATTTGTACACACATTTTGTTATGTACGTTTGAAATTTTTATGCAATTTGCAATTTTTTAAATATTATTTAGTTATTTTTATTGTAGTTAAATACTTTTCCAAAATAAAACAAATTTGCAGTTACTAAGATAATGTTTCCACAGGACCTTTACAAATTTCTTTATTCAGATAATTCATTTAATATGAAACTGGTACTTGATAACTTTCATACCTGTCAGGATACACTAAAACAATATCTAAAGATATCTTACAACCAATTCAATGGAACAGAACCTGGTTGTTAAGTGAGGAGTAACTGTAAATGCCTCATTGCAGATCATACAAAATCATCACCATCATTTAACGATTGCTTTCCCTGCTAGCAAGGGCTGGACAGTCTACATAGACCAAGTCAGTACTGAAGCGGGGTCACAGATGTCCCAGACAGGTTGAGGTCGTCTGTATCTCGCTTACAAACGGTTATTATCGAGTAGAGAAGTTGTGTATTTTGACACAAACTGTAGGATCCTCCTAACCCCTTGTTTGGCAAGCTTTCTACAGCTGGATGTCCTTCCTAACACTAACCACTTTACAGCATGTACTGGGTGTTTAGATCACCAGCACTAAAGAGGCTGTCAAGTCGTTGACAAAACTAAAGGCTCCTCTCAACCCATTGTTTAGCAAGTTTTCTACAGCTGGAAGCCCTTCCCATCACTAGAGACGTTGTGGTCATCAAAATCTTAGAGAAAAAAGTGTTTAGAAATTTTACAATGTAAAATAAACAAACATAAAACACTTTTTGACAGAGATGATTAAAAATCCATTATGGAACTATATGGTTCCCTGTTTGATTTCATGTCATGGCTCTTTGTGCAAGTGTTTTTTACCACCTGCAATTTTTAACTTAGATCACAGACCTCAGATTTGGAACTGCTCCTCTAAGAGGACTTCAGCCAACTTAGTCACTTGATAAAGTGAGTGCCAGACTGAAACAATTGCTCAACTGATATAATTGATCAAGCAACTCCTTACTGGAGCTGGTGTCCCAGCATGCCCATAGTCCAAAGATGGAAACCAGTAAAATTATAAAAGCTGCACTAAAAACTGCAGGCAATATTTTTTTTCTAAATGAAGTTGAAGAAAGAGAATAAATAATATTCTCTAATTTAGGCACAAGGCGGCTAATTTAGTGTGTGTGCGTGTGTGTGTGTGTGTTGGGGGGGGGGGGGGGGGGGGTTTAGATCAAACATATTTTTCTGCTATTTAATTGCATTGACTCCTGAAGGATGAAAGGCAAAATTGATTTTGGTGGGATTTGAACTCAGAAGGTAAAGAGCAAGAACAAATGAACAAATACCATAATAGCATTTTATTCGATGCCTACCAACTGTTAATCCACTGCCAAGAAAGGAAGTAATAGTAAAAATAATAATGGTTTCTAATTTAGGTACAAGGCCTGCAATTTTGGGGAGAAGAGGTACTTGGCTGGTGCTTTATTTTATTGACCATCCTGAAAAGATGCCTTCTCCATGATTTGAATCCAGAACTTCAGCTGAAATACTAATACTCTAACAATGACTGTCAAACTTTTATTATTATTATATATATATATATATATATATATATTTATTTGGCCACTAGGACCGAAAACAGTATGGAACATGGGGGATAAAAAAATTTGTAACGACTAACAATAAATAAACAATGAAAAATTCAAAACCAAAGAAATCCCCAACAGAGGTCATTTCAGAATCCTACCAATCCAAAACAAACCTCAACACCATGGAAAAGTGCCCTCTTTTCTCTGCATTCTTCAATCTACAGGTGTATGCTCTGGGTAGGCCCACTCACTTGGACCATCTTGCCTACATTCACCCACTTTTTAACAAATGTACTAAGAGGCAGTACTTCTATCTCTCCACACTCACATTCCTTTCCAAGTGAAACTTGTAAGAAGTTGATGAAGGCTTAGCCAAAGAGGAATGTGTCTGTTTTCAGTTGTCAGTCACATCTACCAAACAACCTCTCACGTTACAGCCAGACAAAGTGAAACTGCCTGCCCTTCCTAGACAAAAGAAAGTAGTGAGATGATCTTAAACAATAGAATCATCCAATATCCTACAATAGCTATATCCAGATACTGGACGAGTGCATGAAAAACAGTTTTGTCACTCAATACACATCTCAGATAGGACCGTCTGGCAGCAATTCTGTGCTAATAGAGTTTGACTCAAAACTACCAGTACAAGAACATTACATTTACCCACCAGTCTAGTCCTCTATAGAACCTTAACATGGAATAGTATTAATAATATAAAGATCATCAGAAAGGTTTTGAGCACTTGAAAGCTTATTGAAATCGTGTGGATCTAATGTTACAGCTAGTGACCACACAAATCCAACCAGGAATACGATCAATCTTATTATTATTATTATTATTATTATTATAATAGGTGCTCACCTGAATCTGAGAGGCATGTAAATCCATTGTGATGATGTGATCAGCTCCAGCAACAGAAAGCATGTTAGCAACAAGTTTTGCTGATATGGGAGCTCTGCTCTGAAACAACAATAACGATAAATTAAGTCACATGGTTTCAAAACAAGGTACAGGGGAAATTTTCTTTATTTAAAAAAAAAAAAATCATTAAAGTTTTAAATTCCTCACAGAGTATAAATTACACAAGAAAAGATAGACATTAAGAATTAACCTTTTAGTATTTAAACCGGCTGTTTCCAGCCAGAATTCTCTCACTTCTTTCTGTTCAAACTGGCCATAACTGGCCTCTCATACTTATGTTAAGGTATTGTTCTTAAAATGAATATCAAAATCTCATAAATTTAATGTGAAAATACATTAGTAAACATAGAGTAATGTAAATGCTAAAGAGTTAAGTAGTTAGAAAAAACTGATAATAAGACTAAAGTTTCTTCTGTTGAAGTAAATTTTTCCAGCTAAACATTTTGTACACCACATTGATAGCAGTGAGGAGAAAGATACAGCGAGGGATCATCTAAGCTAAAAGCTTTTTCTACCATTTTGAAAATCATTGACAGTGTCTTTCTTTCATTAAATATTTAATGAAAGACACTGTCAATGATTTTCAAATAATCAAGTATTTGGAGAGATTTATTAAAATAACTAATAGTCATTATTAATTTGTGGTGACAGGAACATAATGGAAGGCTTTTAGATACAATATAAATACTTTAAAACAGTTTATCATAATACAAGGGGCAGTTTTGGGATATTTAGAATCAGAAGGGTTAAAATATGCCAGCATGTCCTTCCTTATATTGCCAGTGAGGTAGGTAGACAGGAACAAGAATGATAATAATGGTGTGAATTCTTCAGCATGTTCATCTGCCTTAGTGGTTATGGTGTTCTGCACACAACCATAATGTCGTACATTTGATTCCTGGCAGCTCATTGTGTCCTTGTGCAAAACACTTTAGTTGATGTTGCTCAGTCAACACAACTAACAAAAATGAGGTGTATGTGTAATTTAAAAGGCCAACAAGGTTGTACACTGTGTCATACTGGATCTCCCCGAGCGTCTGTGGCAGACTCAGATACTTGTTGCATTTCACAAGTTCCATTGATAAAACAAATGGAACACTTAGTGTTCTTTAGAAAGACAGATCCTTTACCATTCCTCAAGCAAATGAGAAGAATGGGAGACTGATGATAATCCATTCTACAAACCTGTGGTGGCAGTTAAAAGAAGTTCAGATTACATCAACAAGAATATTGATATAGCAGCCAAATCTCCCCCACATACCAACAAGAACAAGCATTTTAACCCTTTAGTGTTTTCATCACTATATTTACTACTGTATTTTTGCAGTAAAGGCTTTACCACACATAATATCGAATTTATGAGGCATTGATATTTATTTTGAGAATAATACCTTAACATCAGTTTGAACAGAAAGATGCGAGAGAATTGTGATCGGATACAGCCAGTTTAAATGCTAACGGGTTAAAGCCACTTTCTTTACTAAATCGATTCTATTCCCATCACCCTCTGCAATGAATTATTTGTCTTCCTCTCTCTGAACGACACTCCACTCATTTCCATTCTTTTACTGCTCCCATTAATCACGACACTTCTTAAACACACAGCATATATACATTTTTGTTTCAGTAACTCTCCATTACATTATACCGTATTATTTAAAAAGGAAAGGACACATTGAATGTTTTCCTAGATACACTATACCAGATGTAAAACAAAAACAAACTCAATTATGAATAAAATCCAAGAATTGATTCTAGATCAGCAAATACAAATATAAAGCTGGAACAGCCACAAGCCAT
This sequence comes from Eledone cirrhosa, assembly GCA_964016885.1. Classification (NCBI taxonomy): domain Eukaryota; kingdom Metazoa; phylum Mollusca; class Cephalopoda; order Octopoda; family Eledonidae; genus Eledone; species Eledone cirrhosa. The sequence goes on from CAXHJY010001229.1 coordinate 23,773, forward strand.
ATCAAATAATGATCAAGTTTTGATTGCTGTTACAAACATAATGCTAGGCCAATATGAAGAAAATCAGTTATCACTGTCATCATCATTTATACATCTTTTTCTGTTTGAACGTGTTAGACAAAATCTGAGAGCTTTAGCAAAGTCAAGGTAAACAACATCCACCCATGAGCTGCCATCAGTGATCTGGGTGATGTCTTCAAGAAACTCAATAAGTTGATCACAGCAGCTGTAGTTAGGAATAAATCCACATTGCGAGGGCCGGATAAGAATGTGAGAGTTCCAGAAGTTTCAAAGCGTTTCTCTGACACAGGATTCCATCAGTTTGACAATGCATGTAGAAAGACTGACTGGACGATAGTTGACAGGTGATGTGCAGTCACCCTTTTTGACAGAGGAATGACACTGGCAGTTTTCCACTGTTCTGGAGTAGCACCATTGTTCAGACAGAATTGGAAGAAGCGTGATAGCTGGTGTAGAAGGAAGTACCCACCACGTTTGAGAAGCAGGCACGTAACACCATAAGACCAGGAGAGGCATGGTTGCATTTATTTTTAAGGTGAAGTCGCAACATTGCAGGAGTAAATTCCATAGATGTAATAGAATCCAATGTCAGAGGTGGTGGAGACGGTACACTCTGGTCTTCAATGGTGAAAATGCCTACATAGCATTCAGCAATAAGCTCTGCGCATTCCTTGGGGGTCGTCAGTAACCTGGTATGTGTGGGGATTGTGAAGAGGACCAACTGGAGAGTGAGGCCTCTGCTTTGAGTGAACATACGTCCAGAACACCTTACTGTCAGGGCTGGTTGCTATGTGCTGCTCAAATTGAAGCACTGCCTTTTTTGTCACTCGTTTGAGATGGTTTTGATGATTTATTTCGCTTCTTCCTATTGATATCTGATTTATGCAGTTTATACTCACCTTCAGCATTACGACGTTCTTTTCTGGCAAGAATATAATATCAATCTTTCATTAATTAATCCAAACACTGTGTATTTCATTAGAAATATAGTAACAAAAACGTTAATTCTTTTTGACTAGGTGCAAGGCGAAGTTTTGCAAGTTAGTAAGGGTTGTCTACTGCAATTGCAGGATGAAAGGCAAAATTGAAGTATGGATCTAATCATAGAATAATGAAGATTAATGAATTTATGACATTTATGGTAGGGTACCTGAAATGCAATAAACTAAGTTGAAAAACCTTGATCAAGTGAGAATATCCAAGCAATCAGTAGACAAAAAATGTCTCAACAAGTGATTAACACTTTTGATACCAAACCAGTCACTGGCTTTATACACAGAGGTTTATATTTATTAAAAAAAACAAAAAAAACCTTCCATCAAAATTCTATAAAGTCATATTACTGAATCCTTTTAATTATGCTCCAGTTTGATCATGACAGTGTTATTTTATAAAATCTCTCCAAATTATTTTTTTAATGATTTGAAAATAAGTATCTTTCATAAGAAATATGATAATGAAAGGGTTAAAGGCCATAAAAAACCAAGGGTGATAACTCCAATATAGTCATTTGATTGACATTTTTGGAAATAAACGATGTAGATTGAGAGTAGATCTGATTTTTAATTATGTCCACATTCTAAATGAAATATACTGTTTCAATTAATTTTGAATAATAATTTGGAGGAATTTAATAACTTATTAATCTGATGTTTGGAGCATTATTTAACACAAAGGTCTTATATAAAATGAAGGAATAAGTATGAAACATTTAAAAAGAGCAGTTTTCTTCTATAAAAACAGAACAAATGGGTTTAATGCCATCTGATAAAAGCAACGGGCGCGTTTTAGTTAGACCTCATCAAAGAATATTTTACTGAATTGGTATGCGATTATAGTCTCAGTTGACAGGTTTCCAACTCACTACATTACACAAGTGAGACTTTACCAAAGCTGTATTTAACATGCATAGCATTCCCCCGATGTATTATTTCACTTCTGTTGGCGCAATGCATTTAGTCAGTCACTACCATTTCAGCCAACTTGACTACCTACAAAACTCTAATATGCTCAAGCGTGGCTGTGTTGTTAAAAAAATTTGTTTTACAACCATGTAGATTTGGGTTTTATCCCACTGCATTGGCACCTTACTATGGCCATTGGCTGACCAATGCCCTGTGAATGAGAATGAATTTGATAGATAGGAACTGTAATGAAGCCCATTGTATGTACGTGTATATAGAGCAAGTAGGAAAAAAGACAAGACCAACAAGGAAATGGTTGTGCTTGATATGTAGAAAAGGAACACGTACTCAATATAAAATATTGATAAAAATGGTGTAATGAGATTGTCAGCAGGCTTAATAATGAGAAAGTTAGTTATATTGCTAAATTCTTGAAAATTATAGGCAGTACCGTATTTACTGGCGTCAAAGGCGCTACTTTTTTTCCTGAAATAAGTCTTGAAGATCTACCATGCATCCTGGAGGCCGTAGGTTGTTTATTATTTTTCTCTCAAATTTTTGGCTGTCAAAATTAGGGTGCATCCTAGAGGATGAAGCGTCTTCGGCGCTGGGAAATATGGTATGTTTTTCATGGGGTTGAATGTAAAATACAAATGTTTGTGTGCTTACTTTGTCTTTTTTATCTTGGCGAGCATATGGAAAACAAGGTATGACAGCCGTTACTCTACAGGCAGAAGCAATTTTGCAAGCATTGATCATGATTAGCAACTCCATCAACATATCGTTGACTTCTCCACATCCACTCTGTACAATATAGACATCTTCACCACGTACAGATTCTCCTATCTCCACACTGAAATACAAGGAAAATATAGTAATGAATAAATTAGGTAAACAAACCCATAAATTTATCAAGTTCTCAAACAAAACATGTTTTAACTCTTTAGTAATTGTATTTCCAATGAAATATAATTTGCTATTAATTAATGAAGAATTTGGATGGATTTACTAAAATTATAAATTATTTCATTACTAACTTAATTAACCCTTTAACAATATATACTATTGTATTTTTGTGGTAAAGGCTTTATCTTGCATAATTATCTCACATAATATTGAATCTATGAGATTTTTATATTTATTTTGGGAACTATACTTAAATGGTAGTATGATGGGCTAGTTATGGTCATCGAATCTATGACATTTGAATATTACCTTAACATAAGTATGAGTGGCCGGTTTGAACAGAAAGAAGTGAGAGAATTCTGGCTGGATACAGCCGGTTTAAATGCTAAAGGATTACCATATGGTTCTTATATAGAATGATGCTGAAAAATGATAATTTAACCCTTTCAATACTGTAACGAGATACACTGACTTGAATTAATTAAAACTTTGGTGGTATTTACTAAAATTATTAATTATTTCATTATTAAGATGGTACTTGTAACAACAAAAAGTTTTTATATCAAATTATGTTGCAAAAACATTTAACTACGAATGCTTTAAAATGGGTGGTTTTGTTTCAATCAGAACCAAAGAAAGTTTTGGCTGGGTTTACTATCAAAAGGTGCTTACATAAATTTTCGATAAATATAAAGACTTTATAAGCAAACAGCTTTTTATTGATGCTAGAATTTTTTTCAACACGCTGAATCGTATGAGAATATAAATATAAACGCGCAAACACGCACTTACAAAAATAAACACTCAGACACATTCACACCAACACAGCAAATGGAACGCCAGCTGCTGTTTGCTCTATTTGCTAGCCTTTTCACTACCCCTTACTTTCCTTTTACACATACATACTTTAACACAAACACACACATTGTGTGACGGATGGAAGCCACTCAAACTTATATATAGATTGTAAAACCAGGGACAGTTTGGCATAAGAAAGTTTAACTATACAATTCCCTTAGCAAAGAACTATTGATTGAAGTGTGGATATAAAATAAAAAGTAGTCTGGCTGTTCATTATAAAGGAGAAGGAATTATAGCATGTGTTTACCATATGGTGAATACAAGAGATAATGCCTAGCTGCTGCAATAGATCAAGGACATGTGGCCAGAAAAGTGAAAAGAAAAAGCATATACTAAGCCAACACATGCCACATCAGAGGTCTCTCATTTAACCATATCAATAACTTTATAATTTTTCTTGTGATATGGACATGGGATGTATATAGAGGATGACAGTTGTATCAAAAAGGTGTAGAAATTAAGAAAGAGGAAGAAGACCTAGGAAAGATTGGGATGAAGTGATAAACACTGACCTTGCCCAATTAAACCTAACAAAGAAGATGATACATGATCAAGATCTTTGGAGTTATGCTGTGTTGCAAAAGACCTGCCTTCCCAAGTGGTCAGGTTGAATCAAACATAAATAAGACGCTAGTCTGCACCTATCTTCTCCCTAACCCTCTCCTATTCACACTCCCCAGTTTTAATACCCCAACACCTACTACTGTCCAACCCATTCATACAAGCATGGAAATCCACATCTGATCCTACAGAATGGTGCTGTTACAACAAAAGTTCAAAGGTGGTCGTACCAGTGACAAGAGGCTTCCAGTCCATCCTCTGAGAGAAAAAGAAAAAAAAAAAAAAAAAAAAAAAAAAAAATCACCTACTCCACCCTCTAAGGATTACACGAAAAAGCACCAAGTCTATCCTGTTTGATGCTACAAAAAAAAAAAAAAAAAAAAAAAAAAAAAAATCTAGTCCATTGTGGTTGGTGTTAGGAAGCGAATCCAGTCATAGAAACAAAGCCAAAATACAAATCTGTATGAGTAAAACATGGTCTCTTGACCTAACTCGATTCAACATGACAAGTCCAAGCTTAGAAAAATAGACGTTAAACCATATATACACACACATATATGCGATAAAAAAAACACACCCAGTACACACTGTAAATGTGGTTGGCATTAGGAAGGGCATCCAGTCATAGAAACTAAGCCAGAAATAGTTCTGTATGAGCAAGACAGTCATCTGACCTGGCTTGACTCAATGAAAACTCGTCTAACCCATGCTAGCATAGAAAAATATATGTTAAATGGTGATATCTATATATATAAAATCAAGTCTCTGTGTGTGTGTGTGTGTGTCTGTGTACAAATACTAGGCTCCTTTTAACTTTTGAAGTACTAGGCCGATTTGCTTCAAGGAATGATATTTCTATGTCCAGTGGATGGTCAACGTGGTAGTGCCAGCACCATCTTACGCATAGGGTTTAGTCTACTGAAGGACATACGGTGCGTCTATTCCATCTTTATCCCCTTACTCATACCTACTACAGCAAGGCCGGACCTGAAATCATTCACGTCAATTAACTCAAGCTACCCCATGAATTGTTTTTATGTTGCCGTTTATTTCACTCAATCATGTCACTGTACACCCATTTTGTTAAACTTTTTTTTACAATTACATTTCAATTCTTTGCTCAACCTTTGGCTCTCTTTATACAGACAAACAGGCTGTCATTCATTTCCCGAGCAACGCCGGGTACATCTGCTAGTATATATATATATATATATATATATATATATACACACACACACAAAGACAGAACATCAAAAATGAGTCGATCTCTATAAAAATATGTTGTATTGCTTAAGAAATGTATTATATAATAAAAGTGGTACCTAAGTGGCTATCTGAAGTTATGTTATGGCAGCATTGCATAAATTAAAAATAACACCACAGAAATAAGTATTACAGAAAATTATGCAATAAAATGAGTTATGTAAATTTAGCCTTCATTATTGTACATATACTATTATGTGCTACCACATCAGATTGGAAGAATACATTTGACGTGAGTGCTTAACCCCAATTACACCATCAGTGAACATTTAATGATTAATAAAAATAATGATGATACGATTAAGGAAAATCCTATTTTTATTCTAAAAGATCGTGTAATTTGGATATTAATAATTTGATTAAGAATTATAATTAATGAATATTTTCTTGAAGGATAAATTCAAAGAGATGAATTAATAAAAAAGAGAGATCAAATTGATAAAATTCAAGTTAGGGAATGGAGATATATGGTTGTTGAATTATGATCATCAAATGAAGAAAAAATATCTACTGTCATTATTATCAATTTTATATATATATATATATTTTATTTTTTTTTTATTGTTATTTGAGGAATAAATATTATTATTATTTCATCATATAATAAATGAGTTTAAGAATATAATTATTCAGAATATAGAAAATAAAAGGATTCAATTTAATGGTGATAATTGAGGCATGAAAAAAGTACTAGGTTTTATAATAATTTAAATTTGACAAATTTATGTTATTTTAATTTAACTAACTTTTTAATTGATTAATTAATTATATTATATAATCAGTTATTAAATGTATTTATATTTACAATTTCAAGGGTAATTGGTATAAAAGAGTGATTTGCTCCGCAGATTTCTGAGCATTGACCATAAAAAATTCCAGGACGACTTAATCAAGTAAATTTATATTCAAGTCGTCCTGGAATTTTCTATGGTCAATGCTCAGAAATCTACGGACCAAATCACTCTTTTATACCAAGTCACACAGAATGGGGTTGTTCCGAAGGACTGGCATAGCAGCATCATCATTAACTGCTACAAGGGTAAAGGAGATGCCCTTGATAGGGGTAACTATAGAGGCATTAAATTAATGGACCAGGTCATGAAGGTCACAGAAAAAGTAATAGCGCAACTAATCAGAGAGCAAATTGATCTAGATGAAATGCAGTTCGGGTTTGTGTCAGGTAAAAGTACCACAGACGCTCTTTTCATTGTACGATAACTACAGGAGAAGTACCTAGCTAAAAGTAAACCCCTATACTTAGCGCTTTTGTCGACTTGGAGAAAGACTTTGACAGAGTCCCCCGTTCCATTATCTGGTGGGCTCTTAGAAAACTAGGTGTTGATGAATGGCTTGTGAGAGCTATACAAGCCATGTATAAAGAAACAGTCAGCAAGGTTAGAATTAACAACGAATATAGTGAAGAGTTTAGCGTAAAAGTTGGTGTTCATCAGGGCTCTGTTCTTAGCCCCCTACTATTTATTATTGCCTTTCAGGCTATAACAGTGGAGTTCAAGACCGGCTGCCCATGGGAACTCTTATACGCAGATGATCTAACGCTCATAGATGAATCAATGGCCGAACTAGAGAAGAAATTCCAAACATGGAAGCATGGCCTAGAATCAAAAGGCCTTAAAATTAACCTGTCTAAGACTAAAGTTCTAGTTTGTAGGAAGGAAAATAGGGCACTGGTCCCATCTGGGAAATGGCCATGCTCAGTGTGTAGGAAAGTAGTAGGTAGAAACTCCATTTTATGTCCCAAATGCAAAGTATGGGTGCATAAAAGATGTAGTGGGATCACAGGTAAGCTAAGTAAGAACATAGATTTTACGTGGCCAGTGCTCTGGTGCAATAAGTAGCAGTAAGTGCCCACAGAATACTAGCTCATTCCATTGCACAGATGGTTCTATAGAAATAGTGGACAGCTTCCGTTACCTGGGCGATAAAATCAGCAGTGGGGGAGGGTGCTCTGAAAGTACAGTAGCTAGAGTCAGAACTGGATGGAAAAAGTTCTGAGAGCTTATACCACTATTAGCCGCTAAGGGGTTCTCCCTAAAAATGAAAGGCAGGCTGTATGATGCCTGCATACGAACAGCAATCTTACATGGCAGTGAGACCTGGGCATTGTGTACAGAGGATATACGCAGACTGGAGAGGAACGAAGCTTGCATGCTCCGCTGGATGTGTAATAGTAATATACGTGAACGGCAAAACATAAACGAACTAAGGGAAAAATTAGAAATAAGAGGGATCAGATGTTGTTTACTCGAGAGAAGACTACGTTGGTACGGTCACGTGATGCGCATGAAAGACGACAGCTGTATAAAAAAGTGCAGGGCAATAAAAATAGACGGTAGCCACGGAGTAGGCAGACCCAGAAAAACCCGGGACGACTTGATAAATTCCGACCTCACACACTTACACCTCTCCAAGACAATGTCACTGGACCGAGACCTTTGGCGCTACACAGTAATACAGAAGACACGTCTTACCTAAGTACAAAGTGAAACCTACTACAGTCAGTAGGCATCTCTAACAAAAATACACCCCCCTCCCACTACCCCCACCCCATCCACACCACCCCTTTCAATGTAAAGTTATGTTGGTACCACAACATCCAGTCCGAAACAAATGAGGTCGTGTAGGTGTCACACCAAAAAAACACACAGTCCACGCTGTAATGTGGCCGTGTAGGTAACACGGTAAAAACCTCCCAGTCCACACTAAACGTGGTTGGCGTTAGGAAGGGCATCCAGCCGTAGAAAACCCGCCAGACAGTTCTATACGAGCAAGACAACCACTTTTGCCTCGAAAACTCCCGTCCAAACCCATGCAAGTGTGGAATATGGACGTTAAACGATGATGATGATGGATGATGGATGATGGATGATGATGATGATGATGACATACATATATGCATATATCTGTATATATAACATACCTGGACCGCCACTTGGAAATTACTGAATATCCAAGTGAGGTTTCTGTAAATCCGAAATCAACAAAATCCGCTTGTGGTGTATACAAGTTAGATTTCTGGAAGATCGAACAGAGGAATTTACTTTCTCAACAGGCTTTCGTTCTAACCCAAAACCCGGTGTGTAGCACGTTACTCCAAAGGGAGTTAACGCCGGTTTCTGGAGGTCAATTCAAAAATTATGGGCAATGGAAAAAATTCCATACACAATATATATATATATATAGCACATGGCTTAGTGGTTAGAGCATTGGCCTTGCAATTGAAAGGTTGTGAGTTCAATTCTCAGACCGGGTAATGTGTTGTTTCCTTGAGCAAGACACTTTATTTCACATTGCTCCAGTTTACTCAGCTGTAGAAATGAGATGATAGGGACTGGGGTCTCTATCATTCCACTGCAAAGTGGTCGTGGAGGTGTCACGGCAAAAAAGCACCCACCACTCACTGTAAATGAAGTTGGTGTTAGGAAGGGCATCCAGCTGTAGAAATCAAGCCAGAATCAGTTCCCGTCCCACCCTTGCAAGCAGGGAAAAGCGGACGTAAAATGAAATGATGATGATGATATATTTTGCAGGTAAAATTACTGAGAGATCCATGGACGAGTTCTCTCCAGCGGTCTCTGTCCATCATCGCTGTTATGTCCTGTGTCTCCCAGAGACCAGTGTCTGTCTTTAGGCATCAACATGCCATCTTCAGTCTCCTTCTTCCAGTGTGTCCGTGTAGGGGCTCCCACAGGACCAGTGAGTGCAGTGTCAATTCTGAATGTCAGTAAGCATGTCCAGCTAACCTCAGTCTCCTCCAAGTCACTTTCAAGCTGACTTCTGGGAGGCTCCCGTACAGCTCTGAGTTCTTCATTCTCAGTGTATACTGATTAATGTTCAGAGCCTTCCTCAGCATTCTCGTGTAGCACCCATCCACCAACTGTGTGAGTCTCTTGGTCAGTGTCCAAGTCTCAGACCTGTACAGCAGCACAGACTCCACTGTAGTGACAAAGGGACAGATCTTCAGGTCTTTACGAAGGTCTGACTTCCACACTGAACTCTTCCTCTTCACATCGTCCTGTGTTTTGAATCTTTGCTCCCAGATACAGGAAGTGCTTAAACAACTCTAGCGGCTTCCCGCCTACATTCATAATCTTCTCTGACTTCTTAATGTTCTTACCAGACAATTTGTCTTACTCTCATTCATTTTCAGCCCCACAATGTCTCCACCTCCTGCATCAATTCCTCTGCCTCCTTCACTAATTATTATAACATAAAATACATAACTAAAAATAATTTTAAGTTTTTGAGTAAGGGTTTTTTTTTTATACCCAAGTTTATGACAGTTTATGACAGAAAACATATTTGAAATACAGTTGTCTCCTGGTATTTGTGGGGGTTAGGTTCCTAGAGCACCCACAAAGAGTGATAAACTGCAAATATTGGACGTGGTCCATAAAAATGCCTATAAACATCAAAACATAACTTAAAATATAGGCTGGAAAATATGGTATATTGTTATTAATAATTTAGCATTAAAAAGCGTGAAAAAAAAATATATTGCCATGAAAAAAATTGTGGAAGATATTTACAATTCCATGAATATGCAATGGTTTCCACGAACAATTATTAGTTAGGTTCCGAGGAAAATTCTGCGTCTAACTGAGACCGCGAATGCCGGAGAGGGGGCTGCGCGCGGCACACCGTATATATTTATATTTTATTGCATGATAGTCATATTGCTGGTATGTTGACATTCGTTTATAGTTAAATTTTTAAATACAAAAAAAAACGCTCGATTAGTTTCAGTCGATCTCGTTATAACGAATTTTTCATTACAACGGAGTGTAACTGTATATCTATATGCATACATACTTAAGCCAGCTGTCGGACAGAATACTCTCACCTGTTTCTGTTCAAACCGGTCTAAATTGCTACGCAATTAAGGTATTGTTCTCAAAATATATATCAAAATCTCAGATTTGATATTATGTAAGATAAAGCCTTTACCATGCAAATACAATAGTATGTATAGAGTAGTGTAAATGCTAAAGGGTTAAGGAAACAGTGTAGATGCGAGGTTAGTGAGTAAAAGAGGAGGTAGGAACTCTATAAAAATGTGTACTCAAGTTGTAGTGGGATTGTAGTCAGGTTATCATAAAAGATTTTGCATGAGGCAAATGCACAGTATAATAAACCTTTTCCAATCACAGAAAGGACCCAATTGAAGTAGTCAATGATTTGTTAGGTGATCTAATTAACAGTCAAGGAGATTGCTCTGAAAACATAGTAGCACTACTATAGGGACTACTATGTTGACAACAAAGGGAATTTCCATCTAGGTGAAAAGTAGATTGCATAATGCCTGCATGAGAAGTTCGATATTGCATGGTAGTAAGAAATAGGTGGTAATTGAAGTGATTGAAGAGAAATGAATCTAGCATGCTCTGCTTGGATGTGTTATGCGAGTGCATGAAACGAGATATGGATGAACTAGGTACAAGAGGAAGGGAGAAGACTACACTAATTTGGAAATGTGATGTGTATGGATGATAAATGCAGAGAGAAAAATTACCAGCAAATAACAGTGGAAGGAAGCTGCATTTCAAGAAGACCAAGGAAAACTTGCGCAGATGTGGTAAGAGCTAATCTCAATAAACTGAACCTCAGATAACAAAGGAATGCTACAAGTGATGTGTGACTGTGATGGAAAGGACTTGCCCAACCTATGCAAGCATGTTTAAGTAGTCGTAAAATGATGAATGGAAAAATACATTGATATCAGTAAAGGAAAGATAAGATTCTAACTGGCTGCGCTCAAAGCGTCCTTGACCCAGTTGACTGTGGGTTTTTCCATTTTTAGGATATCAATTACCAGTTAATGTCACAATTACCGGACACGCCTGCACACCTGCAGTCAGACTATAGTTATGCTGTCTGCAAGCTCATTCAAATGCATTCACACTGGCTGTCTCAAAGACATACAAATATGGCTTATAAAACTTACTAAAGTAAAGAGCCTTCCAGCCTTAGTTCTTTCCAGTTATACAAAGTAAAAGTAAAATGCAATGCTGTGATTAGATTAGGTGAAACACCTTGCTTCAGCAACACTTAGTTGTAAATTAGATCAAGTAGGTAAGAGTGTCAAAGAAACCTCAAACATGAGTGGTAAGCATTTTAATTTACCATGGATCATTTTCAGTCTTTGCTAATAAGTTTCAATTACAAACCTGCTACATAAATTCTATTCTTACAATATTTCTAGTGAAAGAATTTAGAGGTATTTAGTAATATAAAGATTCTCACTAAGCTGATGTTTAGAATATAATTTACCTGAATAAAACGTTTTTAGGTAAATATACACAACGTGACCTCTGGCGTCACGCAGTAATACAGAGTACCCGACCTCCCATGGGTACAAGCCGAAGCATATAGACAATATGCCCCCACCCCCTCCCACTGTAAAGTGGTCGTGGAGGTGCCATGACAAAAAAAGCACCCAGCCCACACTGTAAAGTGGACGTGTAGGTGCCACGGAAAAAAAAGCACCCAGCACTCACTGTAAATGAGGTTGGTGTTAGGAAGGGCATCCAGCTGCAGAAATCAAGCCAAAATCAGTTCCTGTATGATCAAGACAAGGTCAGCCGACCAGGCACTGCCCACAAAAGGACAACCTGTCTAACCCATGCTAGCGTGGAAGAACGGACCTAAAACGTTGATGATGATGATGATACATTTTAAGACAAACTTTTATATCATAAAAACAAGGGCAATTTTAGGTGATTTAGTATCAAATGAGTTAACCCTTTAACATTTACATTACTCTATATATACTATTGTATTTTCGCAGTAAATGCTTTCTCACATAATTATCTCAGTAATATTGAATCTGAGATTTTGAGAACAATATCTTAAAGTTGGTATGAGTGAACGGTTACGGCCAGTTTGAATAGTAATGGGTGAGAGAATTCTGGCCGGATATAGTTGGTTTAAATGCTAAAGGGCGAAGTATTCAAGTATATTGTAAGAGACTTGACAACTTTACAGTGTAAGGGTGGTGTGATCAGATGTGGATGCATATTAGAAACATGGGAGGTGTATGGAAGGGGAGGATAGTGGTTAAGAGGTGTCTACTAGATGTATGTATGTTTCAGTCCATGCGGATGGGAAGGCGGGTTTTCTGTATTACTGCATAATGCCAAATATCTCAATCCGGTGGCATTGTCTTTGAGAGGTGCAATTGTGCAAGGTCAGCTTTTATAACCTCCTGCTCCATAGCTTCCATCAACTTTGATCACCCTATGTGCGTGTGTATATATGTGTGTGTATATATATATATATATATATATATATATATATTCAATGCTTTTTGTCTAATTATTGATGGCACTGTCCACTAATATATATATATATATATTAAATCATCATTTAACGTCTATCTTCCACGCAAGCATAGGTTAGACGGGTTTTGTCCCACTTGAGGAAAGATTGGTAGGGTGACCTAGTCTCGTTCATATAGGACTATCGGTTGGTTTTCTACAGCTGGATGCCGTTCCTAACACCAACCACATTTACAGTGTGGACTGGGAGACTTTTTACCGTGTTACCTACACAACCTCTTTAGTGTAGACTGGATATTTTGTAGTACCAACATAACTTTACAGAGAAAGGATGGAGTAGGGGTAATTGGTTGGAGTGTATATTTGGTTTAAGAAGTGCCTACTGAGTGTAGGCAAAGCGGGTCTTCTGTATTACTGTGTAGCGCCAAAGGTCTCGATCCAGTGACATTGTCTTAGAGAGGTATAAAAGTGTGCAAGGTCAGATTTTATCAGATCGTTTCAGGTTTTTCTGGGTCTACCTACTCCGTAGCTTCCATCAATTTTGATCACCCTGCACTTTTTTATACAGCGGTCGTCTTTCATGCGCATACCAGCGTAATCTCCTCAAGTAAACAGCATCTGATCCCTCTTATTCCTAATTTCTCACTTAGTTCGTATATATTACTATTACACAACCAATGCTTCAAATCTGCGCAAGTCCTCTGCACACAATACCTATGTCTAACTGCCATGTAACATTGCTGTTTGTATACAAACATCATACAATCTGCCTTTCATTTTTAGAGAGAAACCTTTTGTGGCCAACAGCAGTATTGGCTCTCTGAACTTTTTCCATCCCGTTCTAACTCTGGCTAGTGTACTTTCAGAGCCTCCACCACTGCTGATTTTGTCACCCAGGTAAAGAAAGAGAGCATCTGTGGTACTTTTAGCTGGCACAAACCCAAACTGCATTTCATCTATATCAATTCGGTCTCTAGTCAGTTGAGTAATAACTCTTTCTGTGACCTTCATGACCTGGTCAACTAACTGAATGCCTCTATAGTTTCCCCTATCTAGAGCATCTCCTTTACCATTGTAGCTGTTAACAATGATGCTGCTACGCCAGTCATTTGGTATGGCCCCCATTCTGTATTACTTGGTTTACTATCCAGGTGACCATAGTATGTCCCACCATTCCAGATGCTTTCAACATCTCAGCAACTATCACCGAAGGCCAAGCTGCCTTGCCTGTCTTCATATCTTTGCCTTATACGACCATTTACTTGCACACCCTTTACTGGATCGATTTGGGGCAGACTATCTTTATCTCATTTATTCTCCTCATTTAGTAGTCTCTTGAAGTGACACTTCCAAGCTACCTTCTTATCAGTATCAGTGAAGGCAAGTACACCATCATCATTACGGACATACTTCTCGACAATATCAGTTTTCCTTGACACATTGTCTTGCAATCCTGAACACCTCACGTTTTTGGTCCTCGCATTGTAGAACATGCTCAAACTTTCTAGCCTCTGCTTCCCTTCTTGCAAAGTATACTTGTCACCTAGCTTCTCTCCTAGCCACCTGATAATGTTTTCTACTCCCCACATCCCGCCATTCTTTCCAAGCTTGTTCTTTGGCCTTGATTGTCTCCACCACCTTACTCTCCTGCCTAAACGTCCGCTCCCGACACAGATTTCTTCTGTTGAATTCAGCAGGTTAACTTTCAGGAATTCCCACTGTTCCTCTATATTGTACGTCTTTAATTGCTCTTCCTTACTGTCAAGAGCATCAAGTTTATAGCATCATTTTTTACCCACAATGAATTTAGCAGACCCACCCTACCACCTAGTCTCTTGTACACAACAAACATCAACTTCCTTACGTTCAAGCATCTCTACAACATCATTTGAGCGACTTTTCAATGTGTCTATGTTCACGGTACCAACTCTGAAGTTTTGGGTTTGGTTGAGTCGGCGGAAGGGATGGGGGCGCAGTAAGGGGTGTGGGAGATGTAGATGTTGGTCTTCCATGTCTGAAATAAAGAGGAGTGTTTGCATTCTCGTCCGGCAGCAGCAGGTGAATTTATCTATCTTCGTCATTGAGTGCTCAGACTCTCTAAAGTCCATTTAGCATACTGAAAAACAACCAGGTCTAAACTTAAGGAGTAGTAGCCGAAGCTATATATATATATTTCTGGCAATATTATAACAATATGACCCTCTGCAAGTATAACAATATATATATATATATATATATATATATATTTTGCTGCAGGCATAGTTGTGTAGTTAATGATTTCAGGTTTAACCCTACTATACCCTCAGGCTAACCAATGTCTTGTGCACGTAATTTGGTAAACAGAAATTGTGTAGAAGTGTATATGTGTGTGTCTCATAATGAGACTTGGGCCATGAAGACACAAATGGCAAGAAATGGGACAAACATGCTTTAGATTTGTAATGTTAGTGTGCATGAATGGTGGAGTGCAAATAGGCTGCAAAAGAAAATGGGTGTAAGGGAAATCAAATGTAGTATACAAATGAGATGACTGTGATGGTATGGACATGTGATATGCATACAGGATGTTAATTGTAGTGTTGAACCCTTCTTCACCCACTTATTCCTGAGAGGGTCATGAGAACAGAGTCTTCAAACACTTCTTTCAACAGATCCGGCCGTCTCCAACTGCTCCGGCTAGATCCCCAAGCAAGACCAACCATACTTATCATCATCATTGTTTAACGTCTATCTTCCACGCTAGCATGGGTTAGACGGGATTGTCCCACTTGAGGCAAGATTGGTCAGGCGACCATGTCTCGCCCATATAGAACTGTATCTGGCAGGTTATCTACAACTGGATGCCATTCCTAACACCAACCACATTTACAGTGTGGACTGGGAGCCTTTTTACCATGTCTCCTACATGGCCACTTTACAGTGTGGACTGGGTGTTCTGTGGTACCAACATAACCTCAGAGAAGGGTTGGTGTGGGTGGAAGTGGGAGGATTGAATAGGGGTAGTGGAGTGGGGTGTATATTTGGTTAAGAGGTACCTACTGACTGTAGGTTTTGAACTTCGAACGTGGGGGGGGGGGGGGGCCCTGGGTGTCCTGCCAGTTGGTTTTGCCAGCAATATTTTCATGAGACATTCTAACCACATGCCCATACTATCGGAGCTGTGATCTCTCAATTTGGAGAAGTAGCGGCTCTACCTGGAGCGACTCACTGATCTCTGAGCTATGGACTCTATTCAGTCACGTCAGCACAAATACCCGTGTATCCGTGATCATATTCTTTCACTCATTACCCAAAGGGTTGGCACATATCCCGAATTGAAGAAGGCGAGTTTGGCTTTTTTTTTTTACCAAATGCTGAAGCTGGTGTATTACTGCATCAGGACCTACAATTCTTGCACTTAATTCACCCTCCTGTTTTCCATCACTCATGAACACAGCGCCGAGGTACTTCACCTGCTTCTGTGGAACTCAATTCACATGTAGAGCATATTGCGCAAAATTCCTTAAGAGTACGAGTGTCTCAGTTTTTACAGTACTGATTTTCATTCCAGCCATGCAGCACTCGGCATCAAACCTATCAAGTGCAAATTGGAAATCAAGTTAAGTAACACCATGTCGTCTGCAAAATCTAATCGACTGATCTTACACCTGCCACTCATGATACTACTTCAAACCAACTGCTCAAGTCAATCCTGTTCATGAAAGGCATATAAGCAATGACAATCAGGAGTGATAAGCCCAATTTTCAAAAAGGTTAACAAGAGAGATTTTTCGAATTACAGAAGGATCTCCTTGTTAAGCCTTCCCGGTAAAGTCTATGCTAAGTGTCTGGCAAAGAGATACAGAAAGATTGTCGTGTCCACGTTAACTGATGGAGACAGTGTGGTTTTGCCCTGGACACAGCACAGCAGACCAAATATTCACACTGCAGCAAGTCAAGAATGCATAGAAATATTGCCAAGGGGTGTATTCTTGTTTTGTGTTGAGCCTATAAAGTAGAAAATTATTGGAGCCCTCTAACCCTACCTCCTATGAAATACAACCTTGTAGGAAGCCAGTTAAATCTACATAGGTGTTACGTCATAATTTTTTTTTGCATTTTGAATGTAGAACAGAAAGACATGGGAACAAAGTAATGAAGACAGATTTCAACCTAATGTTGGAGACATAAGGATTAAGATGTATGCAGAAAATCCATTCATCATTTCAAGCAGGGTACCCAACATGCTCCTAATAATACCCATTCCCACTGCCATTATTATACCACCACTCCTGGTGGACTATATATCACTCCCTTTCGATTTCGTAGGTAGAAAACATCCAAAATATTAAACACATGAGCAAGATGTGGTTATCCAACCTGTCTTGTCTAATCCATGCCATCATAGGAAAGAACATAAAATGACAAAGATGGAACTTAAGAATCAAGACGTAGAAAGCAAAACATCCATACTGTAATACTTATAGGGCGGTGGATTGGCAGTATCGGTAGAGGTTCGGACGCCATGCTTTCCAGCATAGTTACGTCCCTTTACGATCTGAGTTCAAATCCCGCCGAGGTTGACTTTGCCTTTCATCCTTACGGGGTCGATAAAATAAAGTACCAGTAATACACTGATATAATTGCTGGCCATGTGCCTCCTAAAGTAGAAACAATTATATACAGTATTTCCCGCCGCCGAAGACGCTTCGTCCCAGGACGCACCCTAATTTTGACAACCAAAAATTTGAAAAAAAAATAAACCTACGGCCTCCAGGATGCATGGTAGATTTTTTTAGGAAAGAAGTAGCGTTTTCGACGCCGGGAATTAGAGCGATGGATTGGCAGTATCGGTAGAGCCTTGGACATGCTTTATGGCACAGAATTACGTCTCTTTACGATCCGAGTTCAATTCGAGATTAGCTTAGCCTTTCATTCTTAGGGATCGATAAAATAAAGTACCAGTAATGCACTGGGGTCGATATAATTGATCCCCGCCCCCTCAAAAAATTGCTGGCCTTGCGCCTATAGTAGAAACCATTATAGTACATTAATGTTCTCTTTGTTGAGTGTCTTACTTTACTTTCCTCTATCTCTAGAAGAAAAAGTTATACATCTCACATCTATTCAGGTTTAGTTAGCCTCCTTACGAGGTTATTTTCATGGGTTTCTCTAGCGTTTTTAATTATAGGGACTCAAGTCAATATGAAAGGAAGCGTCTTGCTCAAGAACACAACGTGCCACCCAGTCCAGGAATTGAACACTTAACCACTAGGCCACGCGCCATCAGTCTCAGCTTTCATATCAAATTTAAAGACATTTTCGAAAACACTATCAGTGAATTGTTTTCAAATTCTTGTTTATAAGTATAATTTGGACACTTCATTTTTTAATGGATTCATGACAACATATAAGTACAACCGGCTCAGATCTATCAATCCTATTATTTATTTATTTATTTCTCAGCCAATTTCATGTTTTTTTCCTACTTTGCCTTTAAATGTTCTCCAGAGATAGCGACCAGTTCCATTCATCAGAACATCCCATTGTTTTTCATACATGCCCTTTCATCCCCCTTTTCACCACTGAGGAGATGAAGTAACGCGACGAGTGAAAGACGCTGTGCTGAAAAGGAACCATCCAATTCATGCAAGTACGTAAAAACGATGATGACGATGTTCGATGAACGTAAATTTTATCTTCAATCAAATGCCTCGTCGATAACGAATACATATTATCCATGACTACTGGAAAGTAATGTCATCTCTAGAGTCAGGCATTTCGTAAGGTGACGACAGTATGAGAAACGATCCAAACAGGATTTTTTTTTTATCCATAAATATACATTTGAATTTGAGATGAATTTTCAACTTTGCAAAAAATGTATACTGAACACTACATTTTAAAAGCATGTATATTACGAAAGAAACTGAGAAAATGTAGCTGTATCCACGTTAAACTTATTCATTTCGTTAATTCAAGAGTCACATTTTTTTATACATACATCACTGTCGTGTGTGTATATGTATAGATATAAATATACACAGTGTCCCAAAAATGTATACAAACTTCAACAGCATTCTAGTATATGTGTATACATATTTGGGGACACCCTGTATATACTATATATATACACACATAAATATATACATATACACACATATATATACATATACACACATATATATACATATACACACATATATATATATACATATACACACTAATCTTTTACTTGTTTCAGTTATTAAATTGCTATCACGCTGGGGCATCATCTTAAAAGCTATTTAGTTGATCCTAGTAATTATTTTTTCAAACCTAGAATGTATCGATCATATATGGTGAGCGTCTGGAGTTTTCGTCTACGAAATTTGAGTCACAAGGCATTGATCAACCAGAGGTTAAAGAAGATACTTGCCCAAGGTAGCGCCTAGTGGGGCTGAACACAAAACCACGTGGTTGCAAAGCGAACTCATCCGTCTACCAAATTCCACTTATTGGTGAATCCAAATATATATATAACCAAAGATTAGTATGGTTCGTTGATTACTCAACAGAAAAGTTTTCCTGGAGTTTTTAATATTATTCAAAATGTTAAATGAAAAATATTCTCATAATCAAAATATATACTTTATTATATATATTTCAAAGGTAGTGTAAATTTTTCAGTACGTCCTCATCAGACAAATATATCATTTGATATATAGGATACTGCTACGGTCTTGATTATTCAATTCCAGTATTGGAATTGAATTATCAAGACCGTAGCGGTATGTCATATATCAAATCATATATTTGTCTGATGAGGACGTACTGAAAAAACAATACAGTACCTTTGAAATATATATAATAAAGTATATATTTTGATTGTGAGAATATTTTTCATTTGTTAACATTTTGAATAATATATGTTCATATAAATATATAGTAAATGACTTTTGCCCAAGGTGGCATGCAGTCAGATCGAACCCGAAACCACGTGGCTGCGAAGAGATTTTTTTAAAAAGAAAAAAAAATTTTTCAAATATTTTTATAAACGAAAAAAAATAATAATCATCTCCAAACTGTCCTGTAATTCACCACATGCTACAAT
This sequence comes from Eledone cirrhosa, assembly GCA_964016885.1. NCBI lineage: Eukaryota > Metazoa > Mollusca > Cephalopoda > Octopoda > Eledonidae > Eledone > Eledone cirrhosa. The sequence goes on from CAXHJY010001229.1 coordinate 43,656, forward strand.
GTACCAATGTGACAAGGACGTCTACAATATATATAGTTCCATCTCATCTGAAAACGCTGGTCGTATTTAGGCCAATAATGCAAAAATAAAATTTTATATAAATATTCTAATTCTGTGTTTATTACTTTTTCTTCTTTCGTTTGTACGTGTGTATATATAAAATTGTGCACGTCTTCACTAGCCCCCACCCCACACCTAATTCATGTTTGTTTTGTAAGTATTCATTATATAAATATGAAATAAATATTACATTTTAATACATTCTTCTGGTTGTATAATATAAGTAGATAGTTATTATTATTATTATTGTAAACCAGGATGCATCACACGTTTGGTCATGGGGCGCGAGTACTGCGTGTGAAGAATATTTTAGCAGCGAGTACTGCGTGTGAAGAATATTTTAGCATAAGTCTTTGCGTAGGATGCAAGGTAAAAATAAAAATATTCGGTAACGCAGCATGTGTTATAGCGTCAAAGGCACCGCCACTTCATCATCATAAAAAATACTAAAGATTATATCAGCGCGGATAGCATCAAGTTGCAAACCTATTATCAAATTGAAATTATGATGGGAATGTGTAGAAATTGAAATATGATCTGAAAAGCTTGTGATAACCAACGAGACGAGAAGACGAACAGAACACAAAAATGAAAATATATTAATAAAACTAAGCACATGCGGGAATAAACAATACACACATACTATTATTATTATATATATATATATATATATATATATATACACACACACACACACACGTTTGGATTTGATAACACGAGGTAAAAACCCCGAGTAGTAATATAATAAAAACACACATATATATCAGAGATATTAGATATTGTCAAAAAAAAAAATATCTAACAGTTAATAAATCGATTACGATTAAAGTAATCGCAAATCGATTTTTTTTTCACTAAACTGATAATATATACCAAATTTTCTTTTCTAGATCTTCATTTAAACGCAAATAGAAGATATATCCCAATCCATTATACAGTTAGCTGCACGTGCGTGCGTGTTAAAATACACGTGCGTGTATTTTAAACATACATAATTAAATTTAGATTATATTTATACTATGCATAAACAAATTCAAATATATATTTATATATAGATACACGAGTAGCTCTTTGAAATACTGTGCATAGAACGTTCAAACATTAACTGAATGAGCACTCAATACGTGTGAGGAGAGTACACAATTTATTATCTGAAAAAAAAGTGGCATTGACTTCCAAGTTTCAGCGATTCTTCTTCGGATATTTATAAGAGTTGTTGAAACTTCGAAGTCGCTGGCACCTTTTTCTTCGGATAACAAATTGCGTTTATATATATTAGTGAGAAACAGGCGAAACTCCACAACAAGATTCACTATTTAACCTTAATAAAATAAATATATATATATAACATTGGTAATATTGCATCCACGTGTCGCTGAAAACAAAAAGCGAAAAAGATGATTATATATACACACACGCACATAAATATAACAAGATAACGATTACATACCAGGTTTCTCCATTACTGAATTTCGTTGTGACAACCTTTCCCTTATCAATACCCAGTCGGTCACAGACTTTTCTGGTAAGATCGGAATGGGAAGTTCCGCTGAAGACTTTGATATTTGGCATGTTGCGAATTTCGGAACCACTGCTGGATGATTTCCTGTCCTTTAGCTTAGACGTGCCCGGCATCTAATTACCGCCTCTTCTGAATGGGTTCGTAGTTTATCGGTTCCCCCCGAACAAAACCGGTGTCTCCTGTATAAAGAGAACGGGTAAAGTAATACTAGTGTGTGTACGTATATGTGCGTAGCAGTATGTAATCATTCGCACACACGTACACGGATATACATATGTATTTATGTGTGTTTAGTCATACGTACACACCAAGTGGTGGCGGGAGGCGCTTACACACACATCAAATGGTAGCGGGAGACGTACATATTCACGCACAGATAAGTTCTCGTTCACACACACTTACCCCGATACATACATATACACACACATCCAGTGGTGGCGGGAACTTAGAAGACTAGCTTCTTCACTGCGTCGAAGAAATTTCATATACAAAAAAAAATAATAGCTATTGGGAAAATTAATTTATATATGATAATTCTTAGAATATTATATATATATATATATATACATCCCAAAACTGGTTTTCATCATCGCTAAAGATTGCACATTAATCTATCCCGCCGAGGTTAACTTTGCCTTTCATCATTACGGGGTCGATAAAATAAAGTACCAGTGGGATAATTGCTTGCTTTGTGCCAAAAGTAGAAACAATTAATCTATAAAAAAATTAAAATTTGTACAGCTGCATTGTTTACAAATTTCGTAGGGTAATATCGTATGATGATCCGATAAAGCAATTTGATCATTTGTAACTACTGTATTATGTGGTCAGTGATCAATATACTGACACTGCAAAGGGCTTTTAATAATTATTTATACAAATAGTAACAAAATATGGACTGAAAAAAGGCTCCAGACTTTTATTTTTATTTATTGCAGGATAAAAAGTATAAAAGAAGCGCTTTGTTCATTTCATTGTGTATTGGGTGTATTGACTATGGGCTCGAGAATAATTTACATGGATAAGTAGTGTATTTTTAGATATATTCTATTTTCATTTGGGAGTTTATTTTAGTCCTCACAATTTAAATATTGCATGATTGCTGCTTAGCTTATTGTATTCCTGTGGCAGCACGACGACCTCTTTCTGCATTATTGGTGTTTATGTCTAAGGGTATCCTGCTACAATATCTCTATACATGTCTCTTTCCCATGTGTTAAGTTGTTGCTTCGCAACAATTAAGTCCCGGGTTCTGCGTGGCACCTTTTGCAAGTGTCACTTACCATGTCCTCGGGTCTAACCAGACCTCGCGAATTGAAACTAGGTAGAGAAACTATACCTTTAGTTTATAAGGCCAGCCATATCGTACTGAATCTCCCTGAGAATTACGCTAAAGGAACATGCATCGTCGAAACTGACGGAGCTCGATTATACATTCATACGTGAATGCATGCATGACCTGTTTACCGACTACGGAAGCAATTCTTTTCTTTTTCCTTTACCATTTTTGTGTCATTATACACGGTTTTGACATACACATGTATTTTGTTTGTGCTTTCGTTCTGTAGGCATTGTATTATTATATTTCTTTTGGTGGTATCGGTTGAGTCGGACGCCATGCTTTGCAGCTTAGAGTTACGGCCCTTTATGGTCTGAGTTCAAATCCCGCCGATATTAACTTTCCCTTTCATCCATACGGGATTGATAAAATAAAGCACCAGTGACGTACTAGGATCGATTTAATCGACTTTCTCCTCCCCCAAAATTACTGGCCTTGTGCCTTAGAAATCATTATAGTTCTTTTGGCGGTGGATTGGCAGTATCGGTAGAGAGTCGGACGCCATGCTTTGACACATAGAGTTAGGGCCCTTGCCATTCTGAGTTCAAATCCCGCCGAGGTTTACTTTGCCTTTCATCCTTACGAGGTCAATAAAATAAAGTACCAGTAATGCACTGGATAATTTGCTGGCCTTGTGCCTAAAGTAGAAACAATTATTATATTTCTTTTGGCGGTGAATTGGCATTATCGGTAGAGGGTCGGACATGCTTTCCAGCATAGTTACGTCCCTTTACGACCTGAGTTCAAATCCCGCCGAGGTTAACTTTGCCTTTCATCCTTACGGGGGTCGATAAAATAAAGTACCAGTAATGTCTGAGTAATTGTTGGCCTTGTGCTAAAAAGTAGAAACAATCATTATATTTCTTTTGGTGGTATCGGTAGAAGGGTCGGACGCCATGCTTTGCAGCTTAGGATTACGGTCTG